>QLOR01000614.1:0-139797 GCA_003313825.1 Sarcodon aspratus
TCGACACCATAAGGGCTAGAAAACGCCGACGATCAGCCAAGGACAACGACGAAAGAACACGAGGCGAGTAGAAAAAAAAAGAAAAAAAGACACACAGATTCCATGATTGCGGTGAAAGCCGTGCGGGACGGGGATCAAGGTTAGATATCGCAAGTCTGATCTGAAGCAATACAGCGGAGATGCTACACACACACACACATACACAAGAAGAGGGAATATATAACCAAAGAGAGGTCCCCGCAAAAAATGATTGCTTTTCAGTTTTTTTTTCTTTGTTGAAAACCGAGAGATAAATGGACGTGCCTGTAACTCGGCAACCAACCGTCAGAAGTCAGCAGATCCATACACATAGAACCGCCTGTGGAAGGGGGCCGTTAATTACAGGCACTAAGCCCTGTATGATAGAAAAGAATAGAGCGGTACGGGACCTCCGGTTACGTGACCTCCTCCGCCCTAGAGAGTAATGGTGATTAGTTGGAATGCAAATACGATAAAGTGATATTTTTCACGTGAATGAATGGTAGCAATCTAGGTTTGATTATTCGAAAAAAAGGCGGCGAATGAGGGAATGCAGGCGGGAATCGGATTTCAAACACCAGAGAATTGATATTTCTTATCGATGAATGCAAATGAAAGGGGGTTGGTTTGGTTTTCTTATGGAAGAGATGTTTAGAGAGAGATGTACCTGGCCATCAAGTCCTGTGCAATTGGAAGGCTGTTGTCAAAAGAGTGCAGTTCGACGATCCACTGGAACAAATTATCTCCGATGAATTCAGGCGGCATGTACCATCCAAGATCGCTGATGCTTTTGGCTCGTTCCTGTTCCCTTAACATCGATTTCAACTCTCTTTGAAGCGCCATTGTCGCCGTAGGAGTCGCTTCTACGGGTGGAGGCATCAGATGTTCAACCGTCTGACTAACCCACTCTGGATCATGGGTCCATCTGTCTCCATCTCGTTGCCGTCCAAGTTCAGGAGTATCCTCGACCTCGATTACACTGTTCGCCGACTGCTGTGACTGCGGTGCAAAGATCAGAGCGTCGGCTTCGTCGTATTCTTCTTCGACGAACTCTTGCATTCTCTCAGCTAATAATTTTTCAAGCTTGTAGGATGGTTGCGGGATTTCAATTAGTTTTTGCGAGAGCGTAAGAGGATGACTAGGATCAAGTGGGACGAATGGGACATCAGATTGTTCTGAATGGAAATTTTGCTCCATCCCCGTGATCGAATTATGGCAGAATGCACTGTTGACCAGAAGATATCGGCTAGAACAGATGTGATTATGCATGGATGGAGTTGAATAAGGTAGGAGGGGCCAACCAAATAATCCAAGTTGTCTGCGAAACAACAAAAAAAGGCGATTGCGATACAAAGTCTTTGGGACGGTTGACAATTTCCGCCAAGACCACACAACTATAGGGGCTCGATTTACTGTTTTTCCACGTCGCTCCTGATGTCGCATAAGAACCCATAGAGGTTCCGCCGTCCTTTGCAAAATAGACCCCTGAATATATGATCTAATTTAGTTATGAATATCAAAAAATGAGACTTACCGTTTCCGTAGGCGCGTCCATGTGCAATAGTTTTGTACCATAAACCATGACGAATAATCTACAGATTAGCATTGGAGAAGATCACAAGGGAGTGTGAATATGAAACGGACCGAGTGCCAATTCTTCAGTGGAGAACCATGGAAAGCCTTATATTGACATGTAATTAAACTCGAATGATATATGAATGGGACAAGCACGCACAAAGAGCGAAGGGTATTGAGTCGCGTTTCGGTCGACTTTCTTAGCTTCCGATATTGCGCTCTTGAATGTCGCTTCGGCGTCTGGCGCACCGACACTGAATCTAAACTGGCGCCAACAAGAGTCTAGAAGACGAGCGAGTTTTGAAGCTTAAGTTCACGTTTATATGAGGCGTAAACATAGCTTGCCTATATTCCGTATCATATCCTCAGGTTGCTGTAACTCTTCCAAATGTGCTGTACACGATCCTATACACCTAGAGAGAATTATGTGCTCAAGTTCCAAAGCTGAATGGTTGAAGAAGAACGAACCAGCGGAGCACACACCAAGCAGCAGGGAGAATTGACGGATTCATGGTCATTAATTTCGGTTTGGCCCGCCCAACTTTGACTTTCTTTTCCAGATGCCTCTTCATATCTGAAATCTGACATGATACAACCAGGTCACATGGATTAGATGGGAAGAAAAATCATTATCACGCACCGGAGGCAGAGAATCGATGAGTGCTACAATGGCCGCACGCATCTATTGAGGGCTGCTTAGTATACGTGGCTGAAAAATGTCGACTGCTAACCATTCCAATATCCAATGTATCGAAATCACACAAGCCATCGTTATCAACCACACAACTTCGAACCTGCTGAGGGATCACCACCGTTGGAAGCGAGTACGCATTACGACTTCCAAATGATGCCTTCTCAATATAACCTGTGGCGGGCAGAGGGACACGCAAACCCAAGCCAATCGGGAGTGGTTCGTCCAGAACGCCTTCAACTGCGGCGCAATAGGCTAGAGAAACCAGAAGATCGACAGTCTGGGTGTTGTGACATATCTCGTACTGCAATACATATGAATCATAGTGAATGGAAGAATGGGGGTAACATACCTCAAGCGACGGACCGCGGTTAAGATTATAGTACTGGTAAGCACACAATTTAGAGTCGCAAACGTATGGCTTGATGACTTCATACTCAGACGACATTGTGTTATGGCAGACGAGACAAAATCTAGTGCACAGCTGGAAAATGACATCAGTACACGATATTCAAGAAAAATCAGCGAGATGCCAAACCATGAGTCGGCGAAGCAAATATGAAAAAGCGACCTGTGGAAGATTGAGAGGTTCATTCTCATCACGATCCTTCAAAGGATCAAAAGGCAAGATATAAGACTCCGCAAGAGTCTGTTCTCTTCTATCTGCTGCGCGAAGCGATGTCTTCAATCCCGGAAAAATCTCATCAATAGGCTTTTGTGAAGTCTCAAGTTGGGCCAAAAGAGTTTCTGCGCCAGCCCAACCCAATTTGTACTTGATTCTCAGCTGCAAGACATGCAAGAACCGGGTTTCAAGCAGGGATTCTAACGAAGCGCTCAAGCTGAATCGTTCAAAACGTCCTGTGTCATTCTCTTCTTTCCTCTGTTCCTCAGCTACGATGGGTAGCTGAATTTGATCGAAAATCGTAGTCTCGAGTTCACTGTTTGCAAGATCCGGGTCTTGTGGCATGTCTTCATCACCATCTTCCTGAAGATCGTCTTCCGAAACTACCAGACCAAAGTTCCTCACTAATTCTGCAGCATGTTCTTTTGAAGGTTTGTATCTCTGAGTGAGGCCGACTTTGAAAGAGAGGGAAGCGCCTTTATGCATTGCGTTGTCTCGGTAAGTCCCATCGGCCTTCAAAAGGGGATAGATCCCGCGTAGACCGCATATAATGAGCGTGAGGTGCTGTGTGCGCGCAAGAAGGCGACGGTCCCACGCCATCAACACACGAGGAGAAACGCGTTTTGCAAGAGACACTATGGGAAAAGAGACCGATAGCACGAACTCGTCTGCTCCAAAGCGGATGATCCCCGGACGATAATCGTCCGCGATCACTTGAATGAAATCACTACGAGGCGTCAGTTTATTTGAAAACACTCAATTATGGATACCAACTGTTGCAGCCTCTCTGTGTCAACATGCGCAGAATTTTCAACGGACGGACCAAATGCCAAGTCCAAATCGTCCTCATAGTAGGCAAAATCATCTTCCTCGTCGATGTCTTCCTCTTGCAATTGAGAATCTTGCATATAGGGGTCGCTAATTCGCGCCAGATCAAACAGGAGTCTACGGATTGTATCTTCTATAGTTCGGGCACGTTGATTGGACAGTTCTTGGATCACATCCAATACAGCCTGTCGACTGTCACCATTAGGAGAGAATGCATAGAACACATGGTTTCCAGGGTATTCAGCGGTGTCTTGTGGCACGGATAAATAAATATCAGGTGTGATGGGATTTATAAAGTATAGAACCAACCTGACACTAAAATGTTGACATCGACGAGAATGTTATTGGCTTGAGTAACAGCGAATTCCATCGTTCCTTCATCATCGCCAGGTCTCAATCCTGATGAAGTTGTGGGATCACATCTGATCTTCGCCACTCGCCACATCAACAAAGCCACTTACGTTGGATAGACAAGCCGTGTACGATGTAACCTTGTGTCGACGCCATCTTCATGTCTTCCAGGTCTGCACTGAATCGCTTGCGTCCTTTGAGGTGCGCGTTCTTGCTGGTTCTCTGAGTTGCCATAGTGGTTGAGGTTGAAGATTGAGACTTTGCAGAAGTTGCGGCGCTGGGCGCAGCGTTAACCTCATTCAGATTATTTGGATCACCCCTTTGCCGTTTTCGTTGATTTCCAGTGGCGTCTAGAAGGTTAGATGGATCAACAGCAAGAGGTCTTCTTTTGGCTGAACTTCTGGTAGTGGGTGCCATCGCACAACATGGATCGTTGAGGATGCAGTTTGGGAGCAGGTTCCGTCTGTGTTAAGACAAGTTCTACAATGGCTACACAATGAAACGGGCGGCAGTTACGTAATGGATTCTACAGGCTCTAATCACTTTCTATTTCTACAAAGGTGTAATAAAAATACTAATGGTACAGCCGGGGCATGAAAAGGAGCAACTGGTGAAAGCACAAGCGTTAACAGCCGTGCAGTTGCTGTTTGATAACTAAAACCCATGTCCACATAAAATATAATATTCCAGCTGGAAGCGCACAGTTACGACCAACAAGGCCCCAGTCCCATTTTCTCCCTCCCCACTTTCTCAGACTCACATATTCTGAGTTTTCTTTGTCTATAATGTTGCTTGTCACCCAGATCTGTATGCTGCGTGAACAACATGTTGTAGTGCCGATAATAGCCCAGCAAACCGCCGGTCGTTGCCGAGCATCCAGGAAGGTCAGTGTGATCTGTGTTGCGGGCCAACATATTGCCTGTAATGCGAGCAGACGAATAAGGGTTGGCAAGGGAGTATAGTATATCCGCCAACGACGCAAAAGGCCAGTTGTAAGGGCAAGGCACTGATACCCAGTAAGGATAGCCTGCTCTTGCGTCAGATTAAAGAATTAGACAAGGAAAATAGAGCGACGCACCCAAAGAGCTGCAATTGCAAAATCTTCACGAGATGCGCGAAGGTCAGAAAGAGGAGAGTGAAAGCAAAATATGTTATAGAGTACACCGAGCAATGCGGGTACGATCGAGAGCCAACGAGAAAATTCAAAGAGAAAAGGGGTCAACGATTGCTGCAGGGTGTTTGGAGGAATCAAAGGACCAGACGAAGGGAGGATGCGGGACGTTGGTAGATTGCGCTACAAAACCGGTAAGAGCAAAGAACGCGATTTGTGTGAATGCTGACATACTAGATGATCTTCGCCTTCTGTCTCTGTTTCTCCAGCACCCAACAATCCGGGTGTAGTAGTGATTCCTTTTGGTTCAGCTTCATGAATTCTTGAGGGCATAAGCCGTGTCCGCAGACTTGCGGTGCTGGACTTTCTGGTGTATATGGGATTGCCTTCCTCATCGTCATCGTCTTCGTCCGATGCAAAGGTGGTACGGGAGTGCATTCGATACTTGAGAAAGAGAGGGGGAGAATACGTCTTCTTTGATGGTATTACAGTAGGTGGTTCTGACGGCGCGAAAGAATAGACGGAGGAGGAAGAATCACTTGTGACAGACGTGGATGAAGAATAGGTGGAAAAAGAGGACTTTGACTTTGAGAGTTTTCTAGAGCGATTTCGCGTAGGTGAGCCTGGGTATGACCTAGGGGGGGGGCTAGACTTTGCGTGACCCGAGGCAACAGCAGCGAGCTGGAAGGGAGTGAGTGGCTGCAACGCCGTTGCGGACAACGAGATGGGAGAGCTGGATGGTCTCGCACGAGAGCTATACATGATGGGAAGGGTGAGCGGACATGGGAGGAAGAAGATAGCTGATTATATACACCTTTCAATCAATAAAAAATTGCAAAGCCCTAAGTGTCGAATTACGACGAGGCATGATTGCCAAAAGCGGACCCCTAACCCCAGCAAGCGATGTAGTACGGTACCGTCGGCTCATCCCTATCACAGACTGCACTTCATTTGCACAATGTGTTTATGTCAGGCACTCCAGGGTGCAAACTTTGTTTCTAGCCCCTTCAAAGGATCCTGGCCAGTGGGTGCCGCAATCCTGACGTTTTTCAAATCCGACAGACGGGCGAAAAGGTACCATGTTCCCCGCCGGCAAGAGGTCTGCTCACACGGCCTCTATGTGGCTCCTAGACGTGCAAGTAAGTCTCAACCCCGAAATTACGACAGTGATGAGCAATATGTATATACAAAGTTGCTTCTTCGAGGCAGTCTGTACATACATCATCAGGCCATCAGGGCCGAAGATCATGACCGTCTAAGAAGCTTATTGAGGGTCTTTTTTTGCACGTAAAACGCAGCCAATCTCCGTACGATGTGGGAGCCCGAAGCCTTAGAATATCTGATAACAGCGGGTCTAGACTCGGAAGTAACTGCGTTCTGGGTATAGCAACAACTGCTCGGCTTTTGATGTGGTGTCTGTCTCTTTCCCTTTTGGTCTCCCGTCCCCTTCTCATTCGTGTGAGCTTGTTGTCTCCCTTGGGTATGGTGTGGGTGTCTTCTCCAATGTGGGGCCTTGCGGATGTCCGGAAGCATTCTCTCATGGTCCTCGCTCCTCGATCTGCCAATCTCGCTCGCTCACCCGTGGTCCCCCGCAGGACGAGATCGCGCATTCAACGGGTACGATGAACTACGTTACTGCCCAACAGACAATACTCTATAGATCGGGATTTTCTCCCGACCACCCATAACGTACGTGCGAGAGACATCATTTAGCACTCCCTTTCCACTCCAATTCCGAGCGCCCAAAGTTCGCTCTGCTCGTACCGAACCCGGCTTCGGATCCGGAATCCGAACCCAACATCATTTTCAATATGCCAGCAGCAGAGGCCCACTCACCCTCCTCCTCCATGTCAACTCTCTCCATCCTGATCACGATGGTTCGTGGCTTACAAAGATCGTCGCCAAAGGTGTTTGCCTTATACCCTGCGGAAAAGGATTTATCCGGCGAAAGCTTTGTATGTACGGGTAAATCGAGGGAAAATCGTGTCCCACTCCCAAGAATTTCTAAAGGGCAACACGCGCTCCGAAAGTCCATGCGATATTTTGCGTCTGCTTCCGTTTTTGACGTATCAGGAACAGAGGACCGACTCAAATCGACATCCGAAGTTCCGAAGAGGATGATACACACAACTGCTGTTCTATGACTTCATAGCAATCCACATTTATCCCGACACAGCATGTTGTTGTCGGTCCTAGCCTGATCTTCGACAATAGACAACCAAACACTCCCACTGCTCGCTTGGCCACAACGTGCAATGCCTGGAAAAGGGTACACAGTGCACTAATGGAGCAAAGAAGTCAGCGCTCGTGGGAAAAAACGTATCACTGTCACTACTTGTCTTCTATCTTATCGTCTACGAATATTGGCCTTGTTCCTTGTAGTGGCACCATGGTACGATCTTGCACACAAAGTACAGCATCTGTCCTGGTCAAAACAAACCCTTGCTTCTGATAGACTTTGAGAACAAGAAAGATGCTTCGAGCTTATCTGACAGGAAAGATAAACATGTGCCCTCCCGTGATACTCCCATCTGATATACCGAGATTGTGCATAATTCTCGCTCTTGTGCCATCAACGAAACCCAGATCATCTTGAGGACCTTACACGTCTTCAACAGAACCGAAGAATTCGGTGATCCATGGGTCTGGGAATGCCCCCCGCAACAATGCAGGATGACAAAAGAAACTTCAATACACTCCTTAACCGAATAAATCCATTGCAAAGCCCAGGGTAGAAGATCGCAAATTACTTGGGAGATATCGCACCGGGATTACTAATCATGTCAATCCAAGTTAATTTGGATCAGCTTCTTGTTTTGGCATGTGAACCGGAGCCTACTTTACGCACCGGTTGCAATGGATACTAACTATACAGCAATCGTCAGTCGCCGCGTTTGCCCCTCTGAGTTGCAATCCTGTCCCAGTCAGAAATCGAGGGGGATTCTTCTCCAAACCGCGGCGGAACTCATCCTTGCATCATTTGGATCCGACCGTCACCAAGAATACCTGCATCTTAAATTGGAAACCAAAAATAGACAGAGTAGTATGAACGGAAAAAAGCATCTTGTTACCTTACAACTTGTCGATTTGCAATTTATTTGGCTCACGCTCGGCAAAAAGAGTCAAAGCGACTATCCATGGTATGGCTCGATCTCAAGCAATAAGTTGAGAGAGACGAGACCTACCATGTCCTTGTTCCTAATCATTCCTGAACGCGGAGTAGGAAAATGCGGTTCAATCAGAGGCAGAAGCAAGGAACCAACTGATAGCAATTCATCTATTTTGAATAGATAGATATCAAGGGTGTTGTCTGATTATTGCGAATGCAGGTACGATGCCTCATCTTGGGTAGCGGACCATTCCGCTCTCCATCCGTGTCACAAACACCACCGATGCTCATCTACAAGAAGACGTTGGTAACCATCTTATCTGTTTCCACGCAGTTCGTCTCAAGAAACTATGACTCACACACACAATATCCTGAAGGGATCCGACCCACCACCCTCCAAACCGCCTAAAATCGCTTTTCTCACAGCTCCCAAATAATCTTCTAGACGCTTTCCACTCTGACTGATGAAGTCCTCGTACAGCTTGTACCGAGAATCCGCCACGATATTTGTTAATGTCAGAGCGCGCTTGAGGTTTCTATATATCAAACCATATTAACCATGAAGAATCAAGATCGCGAATAAGGCACACTAACTCTGGCACCTTAGACCTCGAATTGAGTAGTATCACATGCAGGCGGATTATCAACTCCGGTATGAATATCTGTCGTACACGTATCAACTCACGGCGCCGTCGATCTCCTGTCCGCACAAACAAGAACGGTTAGGTCTGATGTGCATGTCACTCCCTTATCAACATGCCTCACCTTCGTTTTTCAACACATCAGATACAAGCCACTCCGTAGTCAACAACTTCACTGTTTTCTCGTGTACGTCGTCAATCAGACTCTGTATAGAAACAGTTGGCTTAGTGCAAGAAGCCCGAAATTGTTACGAACCTTGTAATCATTCAACCAAGCAATCCTTGTATCCTTTGTCATGCCACCCTGGATCTCAGCCGCCTCGACGTCCATAACCCGGTCATACAACTCCCATATCGTAAAGAACTGTCGATAATGCATGTACTCGGTAGCACTTTCCTCCGGATCACCGATCGAAGACAATTCCGTCGGTAACACGTCAAAAAGTAACTTCGCAATGTTTACATTTCCAGACCCTGTTTATGACGGGATTCAATTCGCGGAATATCAAGCGGATCAGCGGAAAATCTTTACCGAGGAAGTACCGCAGTATCAGATTCGCTTGCTCTAAAGCATTATCATATGTCTCTTCCATAAACGTCGTCCATTCGATGGACCTTAGAAGCAAAAGTTCTGGATTTGTGGGAGCTCGAGGCAACGATATGATGGATGGCAATGGACCTTTCAACGCAGGCAGGATCTATGGAAATAGGTGTTCAGTCACTGCATGAAGAACGCCAAGATATGCCACACACGTTGAAAACCTTCTCGAGTGTTCTTTCGGCCGTAACAGTAGCAACACGATACATATCCAACCCGTGGTCTCGCGCACGAAATAGCGCATCTTTTCGCTCATTGGCATCAGCCGAAAGCTCTAAAGATGTCAAGAACATGGCATATCTGTCCACCGCATTGTCGCCTAGGGCACCTGCATACATGGCTATCAGATTCCTTTGACCTGCAGCCTTTCGAACATCTATGAGCAAGACAACCCGATCAGAGTGAATTCGAAATGGCGTACTTCCAACACACGCAGATACGCTTCAAGGATGACTTGCGTGGCAAGAGGGGGGACAGGTATATCTATCATTTGTAGAAATAGACACAGGTGAGCAAAGAATCGGGTCATGTTGGGAAACCTAGTAAACTATCAGTCAGAAGCATGCTAAAAAACTGTGAATCTTACTCTAATGAAGATGTATCATAAGAACCAGCACGAAGGCCATTTGCAAAACCTTCTAATAACGAATCCATTTGTCCAAGAATAATGGACAATTGTGATATGTGGAAGGGGTTGTCTGCGGCGGCCCTCGAGACAGAGTTAACTTTCGAATATAGCGCTTGTATTCGAACTTACCCCTCTTCTGTCTGAACAGAACTCAGAGACCGCAATGTCGAAAGAACCTCTTGTTCCCACTCCATTTCCTCCATCTCCTCTTCATCTTTTGACAGACCCATCACGCCTTTTTCAACGGCCAAGGTACCACCTTCCCAGTACCCACCATCCAAACGCAATAGTTCAGCGCTCTGCTTCTCCTCACACATGATGCTTACTTGAGCCCACAGATGGTCCTCCCAAGTACGACATGCTGACTTCAATACGACGGACGTCTGGGATGAAGGGGCTAGAGAAGCAAATAATGCTCGTTCTGGATCAGATAAGCTAGACTAGCGCAGAGTGAATACTCGGCATTGAGGAGATATACTTGGAACACCAACATTTAAAGCCCCACGTGTGCAAGCGGATTTCCACAACCTCCGGCGCTTGTTTCCTCTCCAGCCTTCACTATCCAAGTCCTCAGTCACTTCCAACCCGTCATCATCACGCGGTTCGTTTGCTATGTCGACCGTTTGTTAGATTTACGACGAAGGATCAACGCCAACGACATACAGATGGCTCTCCATTGGAACACTAAGGACCCCCGGATGCTGGCGGCTCTCCAGGGCTGTTGAGCTTTTTTAGTCAATTCTATCGCTTCATCCAATCTTCCTGCACGAATATAGGCGTATAACGCTTGTGCAACTGCTTTTTCGTAGCTCTGCACAAAAATCAGGCATTTGCGGAAATGAATACGACTAGCACGTACCGCATCATCAGCAGCGAGACCTCTTCCTTCTTCCCGATTAGCCACGTCTGGGTCCATTTCTCTGACTAACCCATCGGACTGCATTCGATTGCCTGTCCGAAGAGCTTGCATCAACTGGTACTTTGTAAATTTCCAATAGCCCGTCGCTGCCTCTGGTCTTGGAGGCGTAGGTGCAGTGTCGTGTAGCCACTCACGGACTATGACGAGCTCAAATAGCAGCCTTGAGGAATGCATTATGGCTTGGGCCAGGGCTGAGGTAGGGACATATGGATTTTCTTGGAGGAGCGTTTGGGCAGAAGGCCACTGAGGTTGCTGTTGTATTCGATGACTACGCAATTGAATATCAGCGTGCTAATTGAAGTCGTGTATGAGGCATAGGCGGCACGAAGGAGAAAATGGTGGCTTTTTCACAATCTACGACGGTCGGTAACCCGATTGGTTGACTGCGTGCTGATTACGCAGGAAACAGGTCTGACAGTTTGAACGTAAAAACAAAGATACGATGATTGACGACGCGAATCCTCGTCCCAGATGCGATAACAAAGGACGAGAAACTTAGGCAGTTATATTCCGTCCCATAGGGTGTAGGGTTAATTCACAGAAAATAAATAAAGTCTACTCACGGCATGAGATACTGCAATAAAAGCCACGTATTGCTTTCCATGCGCAGGGCATCCAGCTCTTCTTGAGAGACGAAGTCACTTCCATTTGCTTCCAGCTCAGCCAGTCTAAATGCTTTCTTGTCAGAACGACACTTGAAGGACACGTTTCACGGTACCCACTGGTCTTGACAAAGGGTGTGCAGTCGCGAAGCAAATCCGGTCTGGGGATCCAGGAGGGCATCGAGGTCTTGTTTTACCGATTGACATACTGAGAGAACTTCAGCACACGATGAGTAGAATGTCTCCGACATCAGATGTTGTCCAAGTGGTGAAGAATCGGTCAGAAACGATAGAAACAAGGTTACAGGACCTTCAGGATTCGAATGGGAATTGTCCAGACAACTTGAAGTCAGAGTTGATCGACGCGTTCAACGTAGTGGCGCTTGTTTTCCTTTTCCACCAGGAGCAGGCGACCGCTTTGAGCTGGCAGCAGTCACTTCAGAGGTGTTCTGCGCGTATGCGAGAGTTTGGCTCGTCGAATTCGAATGTTTCTCGGACTTGCCAGAATGTAAACATGTCATTTTGCGTTGTGCCCTTATAATATGCTATGTTATGTCTGTATCGCCGTGCAGTCGTTTTGGCACAAGCGTCAGCTTCCACGCTCCCGCTCGTACTGTTCCAGTACCGTACTAGTAATTGTTACAAATTTTGTCAGATTGTCAACTTTATCGGACTGAAAGGAGGGGTATTCTAAGCATGCATCTTATTTTCAAGCTGTACCTATATGTAGCTTAGAGCATGTCGTGTAAGACAATTGTAATACATACTTGGCACAGGCTAGGAGCTGTTCAGGATTCTCAGAAGAATGCTCACTAGCGCACTCCTGAATACGATGTAATTGTCTTCAAGCTTGAAGTCCATATTTATCGTAGCAGGGGGACGTCAGAGTCGAAAATGTAATAAAGGAATGTTTGATATCATAGGTTTGATCTGTACGAATGCTCCCTCCTGGAAGGATAACATGACAATGGCTCTGAATTCATATAGAACGCACCCAGTAGAGGATGGGGCTGGTACGGTGAGCATTGATGCCAGACCTGTCAATTCAAAGTATGCGGTGCACATTGCGCACATAAACCCCAGAGTCTTGTAGAGGAACCTGGGGGGGACTGAGGTACTACCGATGGCTGATGTTGGTGATGGTTCCGAGTGCTGTAACAAGTCACTGCCATTAATTTGGCCACGTGCCTTCCTTGACATCATCCTCCTTCAGTGCTCAGCTCTTGCGCCAACGCCGTCTGTGTGTCTGTTCGAGAATTATCGGAAGCCGAGTCAATCGCGTCAAAGGCAAGCCTCAGTGTAACTTATAAGTTTCGGATTTGTAACTTGATCTCTCCTTTTAAGTTTCTTCAATTGCTTTTTATAGCTTTCTCGTAACGAGACTCTGCCGATCTTGCCCTTTGAGCGACTTGTCATGTTCTACTGAATGTCGGATTTGGCGATGAAGAATCATGTTGACAAACCCCTGCCGACAATTCCCAAGCAACAAGACAACTCTTTCCGTCTCACCGCTACACTCTCTATCGAGGCTCGTAGTCACGCACGAGCTCTTATTCTCCACGTCCTTGAAGAGGAGAGATGTGCTTTAGCCAAGGCCGACTGGGACACTGAGAAAGAGTCTTGGGCCTCTGGCCTGGTGGATTCCCTGGACTCGCTCTCCGAAACGATTGCCGCTGGTGGTTGGCTCGCAGGCATTAGACGATCAAGAATGGCTCATATGCTGCGCGATAAAGCGAATTCGTCCGTCTGCAAAGGAAATTCGCACGGCGAGGACTCGCTGAAAGATTCAGACGTGTACGTGGATAAGCGCGCACAGACAAGCTCGTCTCCTAGCCAAGCATTGCAACAATTGCACGAACTTTTGTCGAAGGCGGTTGTCCCGACGCCTAAGCCGACCGCGAAACACATGCTATTGACTACCGACACGTTCGAAGACGGAAATGTAATACCAAACAGCGACCTGGGATTCGATATCATTCCTTCCAGCGTCGGATGTGTTTTTTCGCCCAATTTTTTCTTATTGCCTTTGTCAGAAGCCGCCCGTTCGAACCAGGATGTCATCCAAGGAATTGTTCTATATGGACTTGATGAATGGGATGGTTAGATACGCGGATTACTTTGCAGATAACTTTCTTCTGATTTATTCAACCTGCAGTTGACACCACGGATTTCGAACACAATTCCACACAAATCGTTGGCGGTAATTTTTCTTTCAAGGGGGTGACATCCGCTCTCCAACATGCATCATTATGCAAGATCCTGCGTCTCTCCATTTACGTTTATCTCTCTCTTATTCTCGAACAGCATTTTCTGTCTGACTCACATGTGAAGCTGAATCTCCCAAAGCAACGTCCTTCCCGCGCACCGCTGCCGCCCACAGTTGTTCTTAATGACCGTAGAAGAACTTCCTCGGATTCTGGGCGCAAACATAGAGAGTCACTTCCTTCAGGTGTATGGTCCTTCTTGTCAAGAAAGACAGAACACCTTTTACATCGTGCTGCTGGACTTAGATCGGGAGTCGTACGCCATGGTTCTCTTGACCTAACACAAGAACAAGTCGAAGGTATTCATTCCCAACAAGAGCATTCTCACCAACGTACCCGAACCTTCTCTTTTCTTCCCGACACAATCACATGGTCTAATAAACCAAAGAAGGAAGAAGTCGACCCTTTTGCTTCGGGGCCACCCTTTCGCGCGACCATAGATAGGATAGAAAGGAGTCGGCACTTGTTGTCAACCACTGCTGGCTTAATATTTCCTCTTCCTTCTTTACTTCTTTCTCTGACTGAGAAAGAAGGAAAGGACACATCTCGTCGTCTCACTGCTGCTGAAAGACTTGGTCTGAACACTGTATTAGGATGGGAAGGCCGCGATGCGCGTGGCAGAAGCATGGTTGGAATTCTTGGGTTCGTGAAGCAACAGTGCATTTGCGTGTTGCACTCAGAGCACATTGTATCTCGCGCTGCTAGACCTGATTCAGTGGCGAACACTTCGGATTCCGCCTCGACTAGCTCAACTATATCTTCTACTACAATTACTTCCGTTAGCCGTGGTTCTGCCTTGACTCGATGTGGAAGACGGGCACGTTGGAAGTGTTTCCGATATTATCCTGGGCGGGAGGGGGCAGATAGATCTTTAGGCGAAACGATCGTCCATATGTGTTCCGTGGCTGAAGACCTTTGCGGTAGCCCCGGCTGTCCATACAAGCGAGGAGATCACGAGTCGAGATTTATACATGGAGGAGTAAGAATTGTAGTCGGCATTGACTCTCTGGAGACAAAGGAAGTTTCCGATTACGTTGAGATGTGGGAAAGTTGCCATAAATGCGGCGAGGAAACAACAAAATCCAGAATGAGCGACGGAACATTGTGCGTTTCGCAATCTTTGTGTTTGAACAAAATTTCACGCACACCTCACAGTCTATTGTCCTTCGGCAAGTACATTGAGTTGTTGCTTTACTCCCATAATTTGCACTCTCATTACCCGACTTTATGCGAGCATACAAGTATTTCTATGCAGAAGGACCAGTGTTGGCTCGATATTTCCCGACACTTCTCCTATCAAACCCACCGAGTGACGTTTTCCTTTTCTGTTATCGATGTCTTCGATGTGCATGTCCCAAGGTTGCAGGTTTGTAAATCAGGTAATGACAAGCAGACAGACATGGCGACTGCAAGCCTACTTCCAGCGGTCGACAAACCAATTAGTGACATAGGTGATCCTAAAAGAGTACTGAGGAAGGAGATTATTGATTGGTGGCAAGATGTTTCTGGACATATGGATCGTCTGGTGAGTAGTGAAACTGCAACTTTTTCTGCGCTCCCTTAACCTAAACTATATCGGGAATATAATAGGAAGAAGTATTCATCCGGCATGATAACCTCAAGGCGCTTCTAAAATCATTGCCTCGTCTGCCTTCATCTGACGATGCCTTTGAGGACTATGATGACTTTGATGTTGAGAGTACACCGAGGGCTGCGATATCTGGCTTACCATACGTAGATCCTCCACAACAGACCAGTTCACTCGAGTCAGCACCTGTCCACGATTCTCCTGCTTTATCGCCTTCACTGCAATCCGAACCTTTACCTTCCGCTATAAAGACAGACAACAACACTCGCACACCATTATCTAAGAATTACCTACCACCTACGCCCCAGAACATCGACAAGCTTCAGCTTTTATCGCGTTTGAGACACGATTTCCAGCGCGAAGAGCAGAAATTGTATGCTCAGCTCTCCAAAACCTCCGCTACGTCTTTGAACGACGCTCGGAGAGCTTTTGTAACCTCATCAAAAGGTGCTCTAAAGAGATTGTCTGCATGGGAGGCAAAGCATGTTCCAAAGAATGCCTCCCTTGCCACGTCGTTATCCGCGAGGGAACCGGCATGGTGGGCCGACAATTGCCATGCAGTTACCGGTGGCAATGTCATAGTTCGGGAAGGAGATTGGGGAAGTATCATCGCATTCACCCTCAGGTAATTGTGGATTTTCCTTTCTTTCCTATCCAATCAGTCTAACTTTATATCACACGCTAGCTCCGAAGCTTACCTGAATGAACTTACTGCGATGTCTTTTGGAAAGGGTAATTCCCAAGTGGCACCTTTGTCACCAACTACCAATGAGACATCTCGTCCATCAATATTTGCAAGGCCTTCGTACCGACTATTCCAATCATTCCAACCGGCACCGGATCCTGACGACAACAGAGTTATATGGCAAGAGCAGGAAGTATGTTCAACAGTAATAAGCAGGAAAGAACACCCTCGTGACCCCTCATCCTTGCTATCCCTCCGAGATGTGTTACGAAAACCTTCTGCGGATAGTGCTAATGTACCTTCCTCGTCTCGGTTTACTAGTGTGGGAACACCTCCCTCCGCCTGGGCTAAGCCTGCCGTTGATATTAGCGTACAATCTGTCGGTGGTCAGCTCGAGGTGTTGGAGATGGAAGGGGCTGCAGGCAGGCTACTGAAGGATATGGATGCTGTGTCCGACAATATATCGTCTCGTGATGCTACTTCATCGCCCATAGCGCCTACTGCATCATCCTCAACTAGCCCCCCTGAAACTCACATTCGTCGTGGGAGGGCATCATCTGTCCTGCCATATTCAGAGCAGGCCGATACTACCGTCAAAGCTACGGAAAACAGAGCACTCCTGGAGTCAGAGCATACTCCAACCCCTGATGATATGTCCGAAACATCGGCTTCAGAAAGCCGTGCGAGCACGGATGCACCCTCACATTCCCTCATGCCATCTTCGTTAACGGGTGGCATCTCTCAGGTTATGAGATACATACTTAACACTGGCGAGACCCGACCTACTTCTCCTGGCATCAAGGGCTATCATGGTTTATTGTCCTTGGAATCATCCGCAATCGACGAACGACCCCACATCAAATATGACTGGACTATTGGCAAGCGATTGAAGTTCAGTTGTACTGTTTATTATGCTAAACAGTTCGACGCTTTAAGACGGAGGTGCAACATTGATGATGTCTTTTTAAAAAGCATAGAGCGAAGTGATAATTGGATGGCCGAAGGTGGAAAGAGTAAGTCCAACTTTTGGAAGACATCCGATGAGAGGTTTATTATCAAGACACTGGTTAACGCGTGGAACGTTGCTGATTTGTAAGTATGATGTCTTGTGCGGATGTGTGGTGGCTCATAATGCGAACAGACAAGTCCTCATTGAACTGGGACCTTCCTATTTCCGATATATGGATTCAACTGCCAACAAGCCCACAATATTAGCCAAGCTGCTTGGGTTCTATACAGTCGAGATCCGGAACCTGGAGAGTGGAACGACCCAAGCTAAAGCAGACCTTTTGGTCATGGAGAACCTATTCTACGACAAAAAGATCGTTAAGACATTCGATCTTAAAGGAATCCAAGGCAGGAAAGTAAAACCTAATGCAAATCCATCTGGCCCCAAGACCTTGTTTGATGGAGAATGGATAGAAGGCGAGTTCATTCGCTTCCTTCAATAGCTCGGTCTAATTCTTTTGTTCGGTATACAGGACAGCAACGGGCTTCGACACTCCTGCATCCACATTCAAAAATTGTTCTCCAAGAGGCTGTGAAGAGCGATTCAGAATACTTATCAAAAAGCAACATCATGGATTATTCGTATGTTGAAGTTCAACTGTCATCCCGATGAATGATTTTGAGTCGTTCCCTAGGCTCTTACTCGGCATAGACATTGAACATAAACAAATTGCTTGTGGCTTAGTTGATACGATAGGTGGGTGCTTAGAATCACTCTTCTTTCTACTTCTGAGATAGTCCCTGACAGGCAGCTATACTTTTGCCAAAACGTTGGAGTATAAAGCCAAACAAAACCTCAAGTCTGGAAAGGAGGTCACCGTCATTCCACCTCATGAATATCAAGAGCGCTTCGTGAATGCGATAGATGGATACTTTTTGGCTTGCCCAGGTTCTGAGGTCTTCTCTTCCTGCGTTTTCTGTCTTGACAGTTATTTCCAGATAAATGGTCAAAGCCGCCTGACGATACAACGGTCATCAGCGACCCTAATTTATTACCTAGCGTCCTTTGACGCACTCACAATCCTTTCAATCTTATGGCTGTCGACAGTTACCGGCATATGACGTGTGGGTCTCTTCAGTCTTCGAACCGATCTTATATTTATATAATTGAAGCTATACTTCATTCAGTTTACTTTACGTGAAGATGTATTATTGATGGCGGTTGGAACATGTTGTAACGATACCAATACTGTTGCCAGTAAGGCTGGATTAATTTCGGGACTCCCTTACGAGATGGCATGATACTACAGCAGGTTAATTTCATGAAAAATCATATATGTAAATATTTTATAGCTACATTTCACCATTTTTTGACCTCGGGGAGGTGAATGGATTATTCAAGATAAGCAACACACGATACGTATCCATGATTTTGACCGCAAGTTTTGGTCTGTTATTGGACCAAGGACGTGTTTTCCATCTAAAAAGTGGCATTTCACAGCCGTTATTACGAGAAACAGGTGAAACAGAATTTTCAATGCAGCCAATATGGGACGTCCAGATAAAAGTACAAGCCAGAAGTAAGCTATTTTATTTCAATCGACAAGGAACTTCTCCCAGTGGCTTTTGGCCAGGGCCTTGAATGCAATCATATGGTGGAAAGCAATCCTCCTGTATTCTGGCGTCTCCATGCCTTCACGCAACCGACGATCGGGGCCCGCAACCGTGACACACTTGAGGACCTCAGTCTCAACTACCGGCCATTTACCAAAAATGGCCGCATCATTCAGCTCTTTTGTGATGGGCACTAAGTAAAAGATGGGGCGCGTCCCAACCATGGTGATGCAAGGCACAATCATGGTGTCGAGTTCGGATAGACCCATAACTTTCCGTATGTGATTGTTGTGCTGGTACGTTACGATGGCTAGCGCGATAATTTGTGATTCAAGATTGGTATGATTTAGACTCGGTTTTTCATCTTGTAGAACGAGCAAGATCATCGACCGCCGATCCAACAGGCACACATCCATATGTGCTTGGTTGGAACTGTCATGATTCGACAGCGGGATAGTGTAACCGGTGCGCAAGGCGAATCCGTGTTCTTCGAAGCCAACTATGCGGAGGAACTCACGAGCGAAGTCGTCGATGGCGGTCTTCTGACCGGAGTTGGTGGCAAAGTCAAGATAAGTGAGGAAACGGGATGTAGTATCATACGACACATTAGCCCCGTCGACTGGGGCAGTGATGAGTGCAGGATCTAAGCCTGTCAAAGGCGGCTCGGCTCCCTGGCAAAAGAACTGTTGTGGTGGAATTGCGGAGACCGTGATGCGGCATGATATCAGCTGATATTGACCCCAGTCGGTGATTTTGCCACAGTCGTATGGTTTTGTGCGAATAGGGTTGGCCATAGAATCGCAATACTTCCTGGTATTTCCTGTCAAGGACGCAAAGAGCAAGAAATGTAAGGAAACTAGTCTACTGCTCCAATCAATGAAATGAAATTCACCACCCTTATCGACCAGCTTGTATCCTACGAAATAGCGATATTGAGCGAGGTTGAAGCCTTTGAGGAAGCAAAGCAAGAGCCAAGGAAGAAAGGGTGATCAAGGCGGTCTGTAAACTTGACTACCCCCTATTTGGACGGTTCGACTTTGCTTCGATCTGTTTTCCAAGGAGATCAAGAATCCAAATATGATAAATGCTTATTTGGTTCAGCATGTTTGACCTTAGCGTTGTCGACAATATAACAAGATGCTACAGAAGGTTAATTGTATGAAAACAACATATATATGCCAATATCTTATGGACTACATTTCACCACATTCTGATCCCGGGGAGGTGAATCAATCATTCAAGACAGACAACACACGAAACGTACCAACGATTTTGACAGCAAGCTTTGGCCTGTTATTCGGACCCGTAGGAACGTTCTCAATCTTGCGCAGCGTCAACATGCCATCTATAACCTTGCCGAAAACGACATGTTTTGCATCTAAAAAGTCGCATTTCGCCGTTGTTATGAAAAACTGCGGGACGTTACTGTTAGAACGCTCTCAGGGAAAGCTGGGATGAAACATACTTGACAGCCATTCGTATTGGGGCCAGAATTTGCCTGCGAACCAAGTAAGCGTTGGAGAAACAAGACGAGCGACGGGCAGCCAACCATAGATAACAATCCGGGGCCCGTATGCTTTTCGGTAAAGTTTTCATCCTGACAAACGTCAACCTCCAATGCAATATCAGAATTTTTCTCAGAGAGCTCACTGGGAATTTATCACCGTATATTGAAAAGGACCCTGTGCCGTCGCTCTTGATGAAATCACCTCCTGCTCGCAATTGAATAAAAAACCACGAAAACTGAGAGCATCAACGTAGATGCTGACCTTGACACATAAAGTTCGGCACTCTACCATGTTCAGTAGATCCTGGATCAATTAATAGACGCAACAAAATCGGGAAAGATGTTTAACTCACACTCTGGATCATGGATGGTGGTTCGATGAGTCGATTTCTGTGAAGAAATCGCCAATAACACTTACCGGTGAAAAATCGCGTTTTTATAACCTTGAGGGCGTGAATTAACTCTGAATTTCTTGGATCAGCGACTTCAGAGGAGTGGGGTAAGCAGAAAATCTCGCCTATACTCTCCAGTGCATAGTTGTCTGAAATTTTCAGCCGTCCTATTCGTGCAGAACCGCTTTTCAGAGCCGTGTCATTTGAGATTCCGTTGAAGTGAATCGACTCACTTTGGCACGACATCGCTGAAAAGCTCCATCTTGAGACGACCAGCTGGAGTCTCTCCTATGTTGATATCCATGAAAACAACTGGCCTCTGTGTTGAATTAGACATCTTGAAGAGTTCGTGTAGATGCAAGGGAATACGAGTCTGTGTGTGGCAGTTTACCGTTTCTGGCGCTTACTTAATCGCGGTGGCTCTTTCGACCTTCGAGCTTCAAGTTGCTGCAATCGTTCACTAACCATCTGGCATGTCTTACTTCCTTCCCCATCTCCCATCTGGCTGGCACGTCGACGAAGCCATCAAGTCTGAAGAAGACAGGGTAGTAGTGCTTCGCTTTGGACACGACTGGGACTCGCAATGCATGACGATGGACGAAACTCTCTACTCCGTGGCTGAAAAGGTGCAAAACTTTGCGGTTATCTATCTTGTGGACATCACACAGGTCCCGGATTTTAATAAGGCCAGTCCTATATTGTTCCCATCGCCTCCCAACCTAGTCTGAACAAGTATGATATACCTAGATGTACGAATTGTATGATCCATGCACTGTTATGTTCTTCTATCGGTGAGCGCTCCTCTAGTAAATAAGGAGGGCTCTATTTATCATGTTCGTGTTAGTAATAAGCATATCATGATCGATTTGGGGACCGGTAACAACAATAAGATGTACGTTTTTTTCGCTCCCATTCTCAAATAAGTCCTCATCCACATTTCACACATCTGTGTAGAAATTGGGCTATGGACAACAAACAGGAGGTTAGTCTATAACAAACTTACCAATCTGAACCTGTTGAAATATTTAAAACTCTCTGAATCCAGTTGATTGACATCATAGAGACCGTGTACCGTGGAGCTTCTAAAGGCAGAGGTCTTGTTGTCTCTCCAAAAGGTTCGCTGCGTCTCAATCTGTCGGATTTTCTAGTCTCATTTATCCCTTCAGATTACTCTACGCGTTACCGATATTAAGTCTTGGCTGGACGTCTTGTTTTTTTCAGCTCTGTCGACTGGCTATGCTTCCATGGCTACAGCACTCTTGTATATATGGCAATACGACTTTTTTGTTGCCCAACTCGCATTATGCCCAACGTTAGGTCTGATAAGCACGTTAGGGTCATTCGATTAACTTGAGGTCAGTTTCATCCCGTCGGCCATTGAACTGAGACCCGCCTGCCGTCTTTTTTCTTTGATTATGAATTCTTCCAGTAAGGACCACAGTGGTGCCGGTCAAGGCATTAACAACTAATTAAGAGAGGATCTTAGCTGTTTCATACGTTAAGAGCTCGTCATGACAACTGCAGAGATTTAGCCCAGTTGCATAACTAGATCAAGGAAACCCTGGCATTATCCACATTAATCAAAACTACCTTACTATATGTGAAATAAAATGGTTCAGGAGTCTATCAGAAATCGTCCTAGATATGTGACAAATGTTGGTGTAGGTGTGGTGGGGTTGTGATGGTTGTATTCATTTGCGTTTATGACACAACATACCGCGCATGATTTATCCACTGCGGCAAATTCAGGGTACCTCTCCTGGAGCACCATCAAACTAAGGATCGACCTCATAGTCCGACTAGTGGAACAAGTTTGTCATTCTTATCGAATTGGATTCGAAAGCTGTCTATAGTAGGCACATGTCTTTATCGATGAATTCAACCCATATCCGAAGCAACGAGCCTGACTTTCGAGTGTTCATCATGATATGTGTATTGGACATACAAAACAACGTTTCGCTGCTGTGTGAAGTCGAACGCCTGCCTTGAAATTCCCAAATGACAACGAGCCGAAAATACTGTTTTCTCATATGATCACACACTTCTATCGTATAAATAAAATCTGATGTCGAACTCCAGCCAAACAGAGCCGCCACGAAGGAAGAGATCGTAACGGCTCAAGGACGATTTCGGAAGACGACCAGAGGAGTGGTCGGCGTATACCGAATAAAGAAGGGAAGTTTAAGTGTCAGGGGATAGACGTACTTCCACCGCAAGACCACAATGATTTGTCCTCTGGACGTAGGTTTACGGCTTCCGCGGGTAAAATCTAGATCAATTAATGTGACCAAAAGCCCACCTCGTGTAAGTGAGGTGAATGTCACCTTTGAAGAAAAACGACCAGAACTATATTTTTTGCCCAATAAGAAAGATCCAAAAGATTGCGCACCTGCGACTTCTTAACTGTTCAATCGAACAGGCAACAGGGCAAACTTATTTAGGTTTGACCGGACCGGGATAGCGAAGTCTGAGTGACAGGGTCAAATGATATGCCGCAAGAACTTCCAAGGCAAGCCATCCTCTGGAATATATATCAAACCGCGGCATGCGTGAATCCATGCCTGCTGATTATCAATTATTTTCGGCAGTCATGGTCAGGAATTAGGATGCCATAGAGGTAGTCGCCGCCTTCATTGAAATTCCTGGATCGGGTCCGAAAAATAAACAGCAACAGGTTCGTCGATCGCTCATCGTTCCTCTGTCCCTGCAATAGCTTTTCGGGCTGATCAGTTGCCATCATGCGCGCATGGAAATGTGTGAGTCCCTGGAGCTTCCAGGAGGTGGACTCTTATAGCGTCGGATCTAGACATAAGTAATAAGGCGCCTGTCCTTCCTTGACGGCGATGGCTCCTGGAGCGTGAAGGAGGAGAGAGCCAGGAACATGGTCAAGAAGATCTTACATAAGATAGAGGTCATTGTTACTCGCCCTCGACGACCGGTTAAGAAGTCTATCGATATCAGCAAATTTCACACTTCCCACACACGACAGGAAACTCGCCGAGTCAGCAATGCGCCGCGGATTCAGTGCAAAACCCTGACGGAATATCTCAAGACCATGAAAAATCCGTCGATGGCGTGACCGCGGTCCAGGTAGAACAACATTTTAACTTGCCGTAACTACATGGACACAGCTGTCAGATATGTCTGTAGGATTGTTTTGCCACCTGAAAGAACGCAAACCCAAAAGCGGAAACTTGAGAATGTAAATTATGATCTCCGCAAATATTACATCTCCGCTCAGACTACTAGACTTATTACTAATTATTACTTCCGCCTTTTTACACAGTTGATCTGCTCAAATATTGGCTCTTGAGTGGCAACACTTTTCTTGCCGTGTCGACCTGGCTGCTGCTAGTGAAGGTTCAAGACTGTGTTCGGCAGAACTCATTTTGCATCTCATTCGCCTCCTGAGTTGTGCAGTATTGTATCACGTCAAACACACGTGAAATGGTCAATTGGCTAGTAAAACATCCGTTGTGATAGCTCGTAACTTTTGCGAACCCAGGTCAGCGCTTGCTCCTCCGATCACCGCGTCCATCCCTCTGTCTGCCGTTCAACGCATGGCTGCATATTTTGTTAGATCCCCTAATTTGATAGTACCCTGGTGGGAGGGCATGGATCAGGCGAATCTCGCAGTTCGGCGTCGGCACCTATCGTCGAACAAAGTGAGAACGGAAGTATTTTGCTGTACTGATATTTCCAGAATTCTTGCGCCATTCCCTCGGTAAGAATGTTTTTTTATCACATCGTGCTTCAGATTACTGAATTGAATGATCGTGCTGCTGCTGAGCATAATAATGATGGACATCTGTTCTGCAGTACCACATCTGTCCCATTGCTCTAGACCGTACCATTGATCGCGTTGGCACAGATTGACTGACACTCGGCTGTTCCGCATGAGATTCCCTACAATAAAGATGTCGTTGGGGGCTGTGAACGTGTGACGTTGGGCCCTACAACGCTCGAGTGGCCTCCGCGCATCAGAAATGACCTATGAAATTTGGGCGCTAGGATCAGACTAAACCAGCTGATCGAGCGTGCTGGCATTTATTATGTGCACAGCGTATTAGCACCAAAATAGCCATGGGATAGAGCCTCTCGAGTACCGTGGAATCCACCAAGTCTGTGTAATGTCAAAGCTATAGCTTGGTTCGCAATACTAACGGAATGCTTCCAACTCCTCAAAAAACTTTTGGTTTGTAATGATTCCGATTCGCTGGCTGTAAGGTGGAGTCCGTTCTCGTACAGCATTGCGTAAACAAATGAGAGGGATAGAAATGGAATGGAGGCTCGGCGAGATCCATTGTCACGGACGGAACACGGAACCTACCCTCCGCGACTGTCTAAAAGCTAGTAATTGGGGTGGAATCAAGCACAATAGAAGGTCCACAATAATTGACAGTAAATGTGGACAATATCGCACGAGGAAACTCCACGGGTAACACGGACGAAAACATAGTACACGACGGCGTCAATCCTTGTCATAATTGCGATTAGCTAATCAAGTCGTGGGACAGTTATCTACCTTGGTGAGATAGAGCTGACGAATGGGCAAAACCAGACGCTAAAATAACCCTGTGTTAGAAACAGAGTGAAGTATTAGGCATAAGCAATGCTCGAAATAACAAAGTAAAAGCGACTCCACAAGACCTATCGTCCTCTCACCTCACTGCTAGTTACCACCGATGTCCACAACCCTGCCTGATCCCAATATCGTCCGAGAATAATTACGTCGCATATTGACACGTCATTCCCGTTTTGGAAGGATGTATGAGCGTCCGCGAGAAGCCATGAGGTCAAAATTCAGGCGGCCACGGCGGCAACAGAGGGCTTTTCGTTGAGAATCAAGTTGTCCATAGCATCCAGGAACTCCTCTTCCTCCTTCTCGTCATCTTCGTCTTCATCCTCTGCACCATCCTCGTCTTCCTCCTCACTTTCATCTTCGTAGTCAAGCTGCGCAAACTCAATTAACATCCGGGATCCGAGAGAAAAGAAACCTACCGGATCATATACCACCCTTATAACTAGACTACAGCTGGGACAAACTGCAACGTCCTCGTAGTCTCGTAGCTGCTGCTTTGAGATCTCAAACCTGTCTCCGCAAGGACATGGGTAATGGAACACCTTTTTGACTGGGTCCCAGGCCATGTCTTCGATCTCGATTTCGTCGTAATATGCACCCATGTTTGTGTAGAATAACAAGGAACTTCAATAAAAATACAGTTTGTTGGATCACAGTCAAGATGAAAGATGTAAAATGACTCCGTTGTATTACTAATCTGCAAAGGCACGTGACTCAAAATTCATTGTGGCGGCGGCTACGGGGATTATGGTACAAACATAAGAATTTGGGGACATATGGTGCGTGTACGGTCTGCGGATCAAGGTCAGGTATCATGAAATCACTGACAACAAGCTTCATTTCCAAACGCCTGTACGCTTTTGGTATCGCCCGCGCCCGGTACATCCATACTCGGATTTATCTTGAAAAAGCTCAGGGGCCTAAATAATAGCCTGACATGCTCCGCTGGCATCCTAGAAGCAATGTATTAGACATGGAACAAAAGATAGATATCGGCAACAACTTACACAGGGAAATCTTCCGGGCGCGGGATATGTGTTACACCTGGCCAAGAAAGGGTCAATAAGATACAAGTTACCCAGCAGCAACCACAGACCGAACGTAAGGAAAAGAACAATATCGTCGTTTTCAATGTTGCCTCCTTCCGCAACCCACTTTCCAACAGAATCATTTGGCTCTCCTCTGCTCTGTGGAACATATTTGCCGGATGGCCACATCCTTTGCGTTCCCTTCCCTTCAACTTCCTTCTCCTTGACAACCCATAGCGGCTTAGACGCAAACTTTGCTCTCTGGCCGACCCAGCTCTCGTCCCTGGCTAACAGTGGCACGAGACCACCTTTCATGGCAATCCCATATCCAGCGTCCTCGCCCGACGCATAGTGTTTCCTGCTTGGGTTTACAATTTTCCATCGCCTATCCGCATCCCAGTTATAATCCCTGGATCCTTCAACCTTCAACACCTGACTTTTAGTGACAAACGCGTTTCCAGCGAAGTTCGCATCTGAACCCATAGGCGAGGGTGACGGAAGCACGTCTGTCTCCACAACACTATTACCCAAGCCATCAACCATAGGGTCTACGCGAATGCTGAAGATGTGCTGATGATATTGTGCACTGATTTGAGGTGCGACAGTCGAGCCGTACGGATTAGGCTCATTCGGTTTGGAGAGATATGTCTGAAGGATTCCAGTTAACCTAACTTCAAGCTCGATATTACCGTCCTGGTAGAAGTAATAATTCCAGATGTATTCTGTCAGATACTCAGTCAGTACCATCAATCATCTCCAGGAAAAGTGACGGACCATAGTTGGCCAAGGTACAAATCATGCTGACGACGAGTCTTCGGGCGCGAACAGCCTGAGCACGACCTCCAACGCGATAATCGGTATGCTTCCACAAGAGCCCAGCGTCCTCTTCGTGAATACAGATCACATTCTTGATTACAATCGCACTGCCGTTGTGTCCAATATAGGACCCAGGCTAGATCCAAGTTCATCGTCACAAAGACCGTCGAACCATACACGTAAACTCACGAGATAATGTATTTGTCCTAAACAATCACAGCCCAGGGAAAGCTCGTTGGCCATGGTTCCCATTCCATATTCACCTCTGTATCTCATCAGACTACCATTAGCAATAATTTCGATGAGAATTGACGTACACATCAAAAGCGAATTTACGTGGGTGGGGATGTTCGGGAGCTGCGTACGGCACGACCATCTCTGCTAACGACAGTCGGTAGAATATTGGTCGTACTTCCCCGTCGTCATTATACGTTATTGTGGATAGTGCGACCCCTTCACGGTGGCTGAATGCTGAGAAACAATAATCAAAACACGCGGTCCAGAATGCGGGTAATAAGTTGCCCCACCAATGTGCATTTTCCATTTCTGCCATTCGAGCTCATGGCCATTTATCTTGAAACTTACGCCTTCGGGCTGAACGACGTGCAACGGTTTGATATCATCGCGTTGTTTATAATTCTTGTCGCTTTCAGCCATTAAATCTGGAAGGAAGTCGAAGGGTTGCCGAGGGGGCGGGATACGCTCTCTATTAGCTGCCTCAAAGCTGTTGACATTCAATGGAGGAGGAGCCGTTGTTGAAGCGGATAAAGTGTGCTGCTTTCCATTCGGACCATCCGCGGAGTCGTAGTGAGGAGGGAAATCAATGTGTAACACTTTCCGCGCTGATGCATCAATAACAGGGATGAAATCCTGTCAGCCCCCAGGTCAAAAATAGCTACAAGCAATTGCTTAGAAGACGAGAACAAATACCATTGGATGAGCATATAAGTTGTCATGTTCAGAAAAACGAGCGAACAGGAGCGCTTGCTGAACCCGGCCACTCAGTGGGAATCGATCGTCATAGCCGATTGCCCACCCGTCTGCTCTGATTTGATCAGGTTCGACCCCTTCCTTTATCGTCAGCAGAATACGTCGGTTCATGAGGAAAGCCGAACGTACCGACGTCCTTGGCTAACTTCCGGACAGTTTCATCATTCTGTATGATCTTCTCGCACTCCAACAGCTCTTCTACAGTGATCTGGGGCTGCACTCCTTCAGGAAGCTTCTCAACGGCTTCTACAATCCACTTGGTATCCTTGAAGCCCAGGATAATGTTATAAGCCAATCTGAACGCCATTCATGGATGAGTATAGATCCGTCGGTATATATGACTAACTAACCCAGTAACCAGGTCGATGAACTGTCGAATTTGTAAGTGGGTGTGAATGTCCGCGAATGAAAGACCAGGACTCACGTCAACTTCTGCTTGCCTGGCGATCGGGCCCGGATGAGGCTCAGGTTTTTTGCCAGGAGCAGTGGGTATCCCCAAGTACGCCAAAACGATGTTTTTGGGGGGAGGCACCAGATTACAGACAACAAACCTCAATGCCTTGACGGACAATGTGTCTGCAGCATAGTGCTGAACCACTTTGGAGATTGTAACGATCTAATCAATTGATTCACGTATTAGATACCGTAAGATTTGACTTCAGAACACACTTCATCGGGACACAACGGGTCCAAAGGGTGCTGGTTTTCGGGCACTTGCTTGCGTGCTTCAGTTTGAATGGTAGTAGCGGTCCCGGGGGCGTCGTTTGGCATGCTGTTCTGTGGAAAAGCTCACTCACGGTGATGGTTGACTAGTTACTAAAGGGTTGATTATAAATGGTGGGGTAACTGGATTTGTGTTACGTAAGCCATAGAATAGTACGATAAGATATCGGCTAAACATAAGTGCGTGATTCTGTTCAATAGACTCGTCCATGTCACCTGTGTGTTCTGACGAACTCTAGACTGATGTCCAAAAGCTAGATCAAACTCTCCAGCGACCAGCTCCACTTAGTCATACGGTTTCTCTTGGCACCTGTGCCGGAGCCACATTCGGAGGAAGGAGGGAAAATACTTCCATGACTGCCGGGAAGTCGGTTAGATTCCATGCCTCCGTTCAATTATTGCTGGACAAATGAAGGAAATGAATGATCAAGGCCTTTTAATTTTATGAAGCCGTCCTAACGGCGCAAGTCAATGGTGTTGATGGAGTGATTGATCAGAGTCCGCAGGAATGTACGATTCGCGAAGTGAATAAGTACAGTATCTGCAGTAGGTAAGCAGCCAAAATAGGAAGCCCTTTCATATCCCAATGTGCGGGTGCCAATGACCGGTCTTTCTATCTAACAGAACAATATCCTCATAGGAGTCCGGTACTGTCGTGTATTCAGTGTCTAATGCATTCTGAAATGTACTGAACAGGAAATGAGGCACCTTGATGATTCAGGGGGAGCCAAAGATGGAATGCGCAGATAACAAACGCTGGACCGCCGTAGCACGGGACACATGTGCCACTTTTGCCAGTGATGATCCAAAATGAACGGCACGAAGCACCGATGCTCCAGGACTTGTGGACGACGCATACGCATGTCCGTCTGGAACCGCTATAGCGGATCTCCGAGAGACAGGAGATAGACCTTCCACGGTTAGTCATCCGCAGGATGCCGTCTGTTATCTAGCTGGAACATCGCCGTCTGAAGTTCTCGCAACCAGGAGTGCAGAGAAGAGTGTGCCGGTGTCGGTGTCGTATAAAGCTAAATAATAAATGTATAGGCAAAAACATACGACGTGCCCCTCCAACCGCAGAGAATGCTATACGTCGTCACTGCGCCTGCAAACAGCTTGGTAAGAACGACGTAGATCCGAAACTAACAATCCACCTCTGGAGAGCAACAGCCGGTAAAAAACCACATACTAGTAGTATGGATGAAGGGTCGTGTGGCAGTCACTAAGTTGTTCCGAGTCCGCTGGCCCTGTGATACGTATACAAAGGTCACAAAACACGGACGACTCATACTATTACCAGAAATTTTCGAAACGATGGAAGTTCCTTACCTGAATCATAGTTAATAGTGAACACAACTCGGAGACCCGGTCTAAAAGCCGATGGATACAAGACAGGATCTCTCCAGTCCGCATCGCCCTCTGCAGGATGGCCCGCGTCCGCGCCGCCAACCAACTGCGGACTCGGAAGTAAAAGTTAGTACTCGGGGATCACCGAACTTCGCCTGATCACAGTCTCACACGATTATTGTCTTCGCGAGTCTTTCCAAGGAAAAGTCGGAACAATCTCCACAACTGACGAGATCGCATTGTTACCTGAAACAATTTCAAAGGCTCAACAATTAACAGAAATCAATTGGACGAGCGCGTCAACGCGGCGGTGGAAATGCGACGGTTTGCCGCTTCCATCATAATATTTCACCTTTAAGGCCACCTCTCGAGACACTGTCAATATTGTCGTATGTAATTTATTTATGAACGTCCCTGACCTTAAGTCTAGAGGCTAGAACACAGTTGTCTACATGTCAATATGCAAGTTACATGACTAGCTTGAGAAAAAGTTAACTACCTAGAAAAAAAACCAGGATCTTGGCGATAATCACAAAATGAAGAAACAGGAGGTGGATGAAGGGAAGAGGAAGAAGGGGCGGGGTATGAGTATCTAGCCGGCTCTGTGCTGGCAGTTGCGTAATCGGGAGATACAAAAGAGTTGTCGCCTGAGTCGTATGCAGGATAAAAGGAGGAGATGTCCGCTGAAGCTTCAGTATAGTTTCCAACTTGGGAAAGATATGGTGCATCCTGTGCGACTTCAGCCAGGTGCCCGTTGGAGCTACTCGGCCCAATAAGAAAGGATTGCTGCTGCTGCTGTTGCTGGTAAGAGAAATCAGGCACAGTTGAATCTCGTTGTGAATGAGGCCAGGAGGACAAAGCTACAAAAGTGCTAGCCACTTGTACACGGGATTGTGAGTTCCGCGGATTCATGGCATGGGTTGTAGGGTAATGAGATCTGATAGGACCAGTTGGCGTCTCCGGCTTGTAACTAGGCAACTCGAGATAATCAGAAGTTGTTGGAGACAATGAGCCAGGGGTTCGCGGAATAAGTGCTCGTTGAAATGTATCATAAGCAGCTGTGGGCATATTAATTATAATTAGAGAAAGGAATTATAGAAAGACAAACTGTGAGGCTCTGTCCGCGGGGAAGACGCAAGGGTACTAACATATGGGTGGATTGGCGACGGTGGGGAGAGACTTCTTGTTGGAGAAGTTGCTGAAGAGTAGGGAGAATTATCTCCAGAAGATGCGCCCCGAGAATTGGTATCGCGTACACCAGTGGCGAGGTCATCTATCGTGTGCGAACGTGTCATAAGTGGTCGTATCGAACTTTCGATGGGTGAGGCAGGTAGAGAATTCCGACCGTATGATTTCTGGTACGGTTTGGTAGGTTTGTTTGTGACAACCGTTTCTCGACGGACTCGGGATCTCCGTTTTTTCTCCATACCGTTCATTTTTTGAAGTTGGAAAACCAGACTGGGTCTATTTATGCTTGAGGTTGAAGAGGTAGCAGACGAGGACGAAGTAGCGTTGGACATTGCGTCGTATGGTTTCGTAGCGGCAGAGGGGGAGCACTGTGATGATGTCGTATTTAAAGCTAGGTATCAGCGCATCACATCAATCAACACATCGAACTATAATTTGCATGAGACTAGCCTGATTGGCTCATATTCTCGGCCTCATTACGCAGGTAGAAAATATAATGCGCATCATCTGTTACAGTCGGGTTTGAGAAATCCTTTTTGATCTGAAACCGATCATAAGAACTAAACTTCTGTGGATGCAGATAAGAAGATCGTTACCATTTCCCAAAACAAAGAGGTGAGACCGTCCATATTGAGCTGGGACCGCACAATCATATGAAGCCGGGTATCCTCCTGTCAAAATAGTCACATACGTATCTGTCAAGAAGGAGACCGTGCTGTGACCCACTTGATAGAGTCTGTGGACCAGAGGAATCCAGGATAAAGTGTTAGAGCGTGTTGGGGAGTCTCCAGTAGGATTGGACACTGCGATGACTACCAAATGGCGGATCGTTTGGGTCCTGCCGAATACTGAGGCCAAAGCCTGCAAGCTAGCTTGAGTATTGAACACCCTCGATTGTACTCGCGAACTCACATCAATCGCGCGAGAGACGGCCACAGGGGACACCTTACTGGAGGAATGTTGGTTGAAATTGAAAATAGGTATATCGTTCCACCGCCTAGAGCGCCGACTGGAGGAGCTGTTTTGAAAATCTATAGGCGAAAGTTGGGATGCGGGCATCCATAGTACTTGTATCTATGCGGGATGGAGTCAGCGTTCCGGGTCTGCCTGGCACGCCGTAAGCTACAAGTTGCACATACTGGGACCGAGGGATTTGCGTTCTTGACCGCCTCCAGGACTTTGGGGAGGTAAAAATCGCGTAAGCGGGACCAGAGGTTCGACATTGCACTCGAATCCTCGATCAGGAACAAAATCGCGACCGAGTCTCGAGGTGCGGACACCTTGAAGGCGACCTCGAGGGCAGCAAAAGGAGGAATCATCAGAGCGATAGCAATCAGACAGCACAGCGAGGACTAGCAAAACAAGAACATGGAGGGAAACAAGATTGTATCATTTTGGATGGATGAGAAAGGCAAGAGACAAGGGCGTGCCCGGACCCCGGCGCGGAGGGTGGAAGATGAAACTGCTGGTGTATCGCCGCGACTCCGCGAGACTGTTGAGAATTTCCCAGAAAACCGTGATTCTGTGGGCAAGCCTAAAGTTAATTTTCCGTTGTCCGGTTGCCAGAGATGGCCAGCTGTCCCTTATATGGCGGACTAACGCTGGCGAATGAATTGTATCAGTGGTTACGGGTACTAGTACAGCTCGATAAGTATTCAAAAATGAGCAGCAATGCCGAGACCTAGATTTTGGGCATACCCTCTTCCATTCGGTTCATATAAGGCACCAGGCTATCCGATTCCTGGGTCGTGCATGCCGGTACTGGCCTCTCCAGCTGCACACCGCGTTGTGTTTGCGATTTGGCCCGTTTGCGTTCTCGTGGCATCCGCGGAAGCTTTTCGGGGTGCCGTTAGTCTGGTATGGTGTGCGGCTGGCACTGCTCGCTAGTACTAGTTCCATCCAGCTTCCTCTCCCGAGTCCCGACCGCTTTCCACTCGAGAGTGTCGCTCGCCGTTCCCTGCTCCATAATACATCCCAATCTTATTGTCCACCGTTATTATATAAGTACGATAAGGCCATCTGATAGTCGTAAATTCCAGTCTGCTTGCCAATTCAAGAGACCCCTGTGACATGTCACGATCACTTTGTTGGCGCAGACAAGCGCCCGTAGTCAACGTCCACCGTTAACGATCACAATGGCGACAATACAGGCGTCGTCGTCCCCCATAACCCAAGTGTCGCAGACACCAGCTGCATATGCTAATCTCCAACCTCAGTTGCTGACCAGACTGCAGCTCGATCTACGCGGGAGACGATTCACTGTCGACAGAGAAACAATCATGAACCTCCCCGAGTCGATTCTGCTCTGTCTATTCCCAAATGGTCTTGTGTTGAGTCGGCAGAGCGCAGTCATCTCTGACAGTGGCGATAATGACGACTATGAGGAGCTCTATGGTGTCGACGTGCGTGTGGGCGCGCAAATTACAACATTTTTCGTCTAATCGCTTGGCTTTTTAGTTCGACCCAGAGTGCTTCTCCTATGTGCTTTCCTTCTTCAAGCTCTCGGCAGATGCGTTCTACGGAACACCCAGCTCGCCAGGCTTGTATGCAGCTCAACAACACCTCGTTGACGGTGGCTCGCCTACATCCGACTTTAACCCTACATCTTCTCAGAACCCGTTACTTACCAAACAAGCGATCATCGTCCTCCGTGAAGAGTTGGAGTACTTTTCTATACCCTCTGAAGGTGGCTCTATACCCTCTCAAAGTGGCTCCGCACCCGCGGACTCGACCAGCTCCATGCAACTCACAAATGAAGCGATCCTCGACATGAAAAGGAAGTGTGGGTATAACCTACTCCAGAAACGCAATATCTTTACTGCACTACAACGTAACGTCAACAAAGAGAACAACGTTGCTGAGCAACATTTGATTGACATGCTTTGTATGAGGTAAATGCCTCATTATTCCGATGAAGGTGCCGACCCTTTATTAATTTGTCTTAGCGGCTTTGACCGAGACGATGAATGGGGCTATCGGGCTATGGAGCCTTCCCGATGTTGTGTCTCTTCAATAGCACTCGTCCTGTTGAAAACCGGAATTATCCATCATCCACCTGGTCCTAACAACGAGCGGCAGGTGACTGTTGATTACAATCAGATGGCGACAGCCCAAAAATTGTTATTGTTTTGGCGGAAACCTGCAGTACGTTCCATGATACCGATATGTCATCTATTGTAATCATCTCTGCTGCAGCGTAAATGTTGGTGGGACGGTGTCGAAGTCGATTTAGCGGACGAAGGACAGCCCCCGCAACTAGTCAAGCTATGGGCCCGGAGAGTATGGACCTTGGAATTGAGTTTGGTAAGCCCTTTTTTCTCTCTCTGTATTATGCCTTAATTTGACGTCCACATACTAGGTTTGATGGATGTTCCAACCTGTTACCAGTTATTGCCTAGCAGTGGTCATGTTCTTATTAAAAATGATATTCTACACTATCACTCGTTCTTATCTGACCAATTCTAATCCGTCTGTCCGTCTTGGGCTTCCTCTCCTACCCGCACCAATGCCTCGATGTTCATATCCAAATATTCGAACGACATGTTCAAGCCAATATGACCGGTCTTCGTGCATCCTTGTGGCCGTTCTAACTACACCGAGGCGGGCTTGAATGGCTATTCTGCTGATGATTCGTTCGTTTTGCAAATCTGAGCAAGGAAACGACAGAGGCAGGCGTCATGCCCTCCATTCTCTTCGCAGCACCCTATGCAAAGGAGGTGGCCGTGAAACCCATCAGCCGGGTTACCTTCGACGGGGAACTGCACTCACGAAAGTCGTGGGCCGGGCGACCATGAGCCGTTCTCGGACTTCCGAACTAAGACCTTCGATCAGATCATAGTTCATATGGGGATCAAGCGTCAGATTTTCGTCCTCCAGAAACACTTTGAGATCCGATTCTTGACGCCGAAGAAATGGACTGTATCGACCTAGCATCACGGAATCGTGCGATAAGCTAAAGGTTACAAAAATGATGCAGAAAATGACAAGGCCTCACCCTCGATCTCAACCCGAGCCAATAACCGAGTGTCGATTACATTCAGTCCAGGGACCGCTTGTGCAACATGTGCCATCGTGACTCGAGTATTCGATAAAATTTCGAAAGCGCTGGAAGTGAGAAATGTTCGCACGTAAATTAGCGTTATTTGTTTTATTACGATTTTGGGATTCCGAAGAACAAACGAATGTTCCCACATCAGCACAAATAAGCGGAACTTAATGATTGAAAGGACGTCACCTTCTAATAGTTCCATCATGTCTAACGTCAATGCCGAATGTTGACCAACCCTGTGATGATCAATCAACTTCTATTGATGCAACGCGCGCGTAGAAATAAGGACATGCCTGCGGACTCAAAGATACCGACTTTAATAAATGTCGCGCGCGATTCATTTCGGCCCGAGTCGTCTCGAAGCGAGCCCAACGATAGTCAGAGACTACGCCTGCCTGCCGACCTAGATCCAATGGAAGGAACAGTTCCAGTACCATTCGCCGAGCAAAATATAATACATTACTCACCTTTCTCCGTTAGTCTAAGATCAGCGTTATCGCTCCTAATGGTCATCCTGTACTCAGACCTTGAAGTAAATATGCGGTCTAGTGATGAGCGCCGACAATATCAGAGTCATTCATGAGAGGACAATGTGGAGCGCTCACAAGGCTCTTCAGCGCCTTTGACAATTAAATCATCAATCATTACGCCCATATAGCCATCGGCACGAGTGACAATCATAGCATTACGGCCGAGCGAAACTAGGCCCGCATTGATTCCTGCTACGGTACCTTGCGCGGCCGCTTCCTCATAGCCAGTCGTGCCTAGTAACCACATACGTGAGCACATGCAACATGGAACTAGAAAGACGTCGAGACGTCTGTAATACCATTTATTTGGCCAGCAAGGAACAAACCCTAAAGGGGAATGATGTGAGGGTCTCTAACGAAGTAATGCGCGACGCTGACTTTGATCCTCTTGGTTTCCAAGGACGCTGGAAAGAAACCTTACAAATTTAGATCAGCGAATGGTAAGTGACTCATAACTCACGGCCTAGTTCCCTAGCATCAATGTGATCATATTCCACTCCATAAGCAGGTCTAACCATCCTGACATTCTCTAGTCCGGGGATTGTCCGAAGCATCTTTTCTTGTATGTCTTCGGGTATACTGCACGATATCCCGTTCGGGTAAATTATATCTGTACAGGCGAATTATGACTACCGATTTCACAGTCCGAAATACTCACCGGAGTCACGACCTTCAGGTTCCAACCAAACCGTGTGATGCTGTTTATTTGGAAATCGGAGGATCTTAGCTTCCAGCGAGGGACAATAACGGGGGCCTGCATGATCATGTGTTATTCAGAGAACGCGCTTTGTGGCCTAGAGGTACCTTTTCTGGTCTCTTGGATATGAACACTAAGATGTAAGTTGTCTTTTATGGTCTGATGTGTATTTGGATTTGTAAAAGTCTGAAAGCAGGAAATCTGATTGTGCTACGCCAAACACGGTTTAGCAACATCAAGCCGCGTAAAATCCAACAAATAAGGTGCTCACCCCATTCTCTACCCTATCATTCAGGTAGCTGAACGGACTTGGAATCATGTCCCCATCTTGTTTCACCAGATTACTAAAATCTATTGATTCTTTATCCAATCTTGGAGGGGTCCCTGTCTGCAAACGGCCGAGTTTGAAACCAGCAGAGCGCAGTGACGCCGAAAGCCCGATTGAAGGCAACTCATGCATTCGGCCAGCGGGGAAACGACGCAGACCTTACCGAACGGTATTAACACAAGGCCTCAATAAAACGATGTTGGAGTCTCAAACCCACCAATATGGATCTCTCCAGAAAGAAAAGTACCGGTGCATATAACCACAGAAGAACAATCAATAACTTCTCCAGAATCTTTTTGCAGAAAGGAAAATTAAAAGTGATCAAGACATGATAAAGGTAAAATAGATACCCAGTCGGACTCCTCTGATTTTCCCCCAGACATCGATACCAGTTCTTGAGGAGCTAGAATGGTCGAGGACCAGATCGAAAACACTCGCTGCGCGTATGTCGAGGCCTGGGTAGTTAAAGAGCGCTTCTTGCATGTGTTTCTTGTACAATTTCCGATCAATCTGAGCTCTGGGGCCCTGGGCATGCCAAGGCCAAACTTCAAAAGCACGTAAGCTTGCCAAAGTGAGTTCCACGCACCCATACTGCGGCACCCTTCGACCGGTTCAGGATCTGAAACTGGATGCCTGCCTTATCTTGGCGCAATCCCAAATTCGCATTATCCTCAAGACCGACATAATGACGTGAACATACCTGAAACCTGTCCGCAAAGCCCATCTAATGCATCGACTTCCCGCACTAATGTTCCCTTCCCAACACCCCCCATGGATGGATTACAAGACAGCTCGCCGATTGTGTCAAGGTTTTGAGTCAACAATAAAGTTCTGGCACCTGTGCGAGCGGAACCCGCTGCAGCTTCGCAACCAGCGTGCCCACCCCCGATGACGCATACTGTTTTTCAGAACGTATAAGTATTGTAGATGAGAGGACTCGATCCTACATGACCACTTGCCGTCATATTTGTTTGCTAAAGACGTGACAGATGCGTATGAGCGGCGGAGGAGGCAACCAATACGGGCAGATGAGTGGTGGTATGCTACTGCAACACTTGACAACATGAAATGTTGCCAACGCCGCCAATGTTACAGGCCGCCGTTGAGTGGCCGTATGGACTACAAAGTGAGAACCAGCTCTTGACTGATGATTGACACGGGGGGTTTGTCGGCGGACTTGCAGCGGTTTTGAGCAAAAATGGAAACCTCTGACGAAGCCACCCAGGTTTGGTATTTCGTTGAGAATGGAAGACCACGTGGTGGTGCAGAAGCCAAGGCTTCGGCCAAGTCTAAGTACTTCACGTCTAGGACACAAGTACTTAGGACAGGTAGACATTTAGAAAAACACTCCAGACTACATTGGTAAATATGGCAATGAAATGCCTAGGTTTGATGTTTTTTGACCTCACACAATCAACAATTGTCCAAGGTAAAAGCTGTTCGTTATAATCGTCGCGACTCGATGGTCGAGGAATTGAAGATTTCTTCCTCAACTCCGTTGATAAGGGAATACAGCATATAAGTCGACGCCTAGGATGACGGTTGCAGGCGTCAATCCTACTATTAACCGACCGTACCCGTGCCACGGAAGCCCGGTATACACCACAAATGGCTATTCACATGTTGACCTCGGGACCAACTTTCAAGGCAGCAGAGGTTCTAGACAGAGCAGCATGCGCATTGCGGAAACAGGGCTCACGATGACAGAACAACTCGCAGCCGTCAGATATGAGGCCCAGATGTTGTGGCATGCGTCCGTACGAGGACATGGAACTTCGCAATCTGAATGTATCCAGTACGGGAGGAATCGGGTTGCAGGTGCTGGCATGAACAGATCGCCTGGTTAGTGCAACCCTTGTGCGACCTTATGTCCTTGTAGGGCATCGTCCACACCACTTCCGTAGTGTCCACAAACCCCAGAGCGGGTGGGGTTATTTGACTATGACTTGATAATTTAAGCCATATTCAAATGCAGGATCGTCAATAAATATGCCGCACAAATATGAAGACTTATGAGGCATTTTTTTACATTAAAAGACCCAGTGTATTCCGACGGGTCCTCGTCCTACTGTTGCAGAGACTTGCTTGAAACAATGAGGGTAGAGAGGGATTTTTGTGCAGGACGGGTTCTATGGCGGGGGATCGGGGACGGACAAGTCAACCCACGTGCAGTGAAGTCGGCGATACAGCGCACCACCACCACAGTGACCAATGAAACTCGTTTCGAACGCCCACAATTCGCTAGGTTGCCATCTTTACGTCTGGGACGGTGGAGCACCTTGACCAACATTATGTCTACCGACAACGAACTAATGTAATCGCTCCAACTGGGAATACGGGAAGTTTCACTTTCGATGCATACGGCCCGGCTACTTGTGGAGTATGCAGCGCTATATTTGCTTTTCATCGTGCTTCTACTTTGTGCCGTCGGGGGTCTCGGAATCGCTCCGGGACTCCATCTTGAAGGCAACGAACAGTGCTTGCGCTACATTCTGACCAGCGTACGCCCATCTAAGCCACAGGTGTGCACTACATAGTCCAGGCTGTCCAGACTCCAAACCAACTCCAGCTTTACAAACTCTTATCTCGCGTATACCTTGTAACCTTATCATATTTCGGAACCACGCCGCCGATCCGACAATCTTCACTGATATCCAACTTACAAATTTTGGACTGTTTTAGTCACTTCATCCAGTCGAAACGTTGTCTGGACGATTTGGATATCGCCCGGCGGATACTTGAGTCATTTGTGAGTTTTTTTTCTTTTTCTCAGCTCTGTGTGCACCTCACCGATGGGCTCTCCTATCACCCGATCTTATGCTACGCCCTCGATAGCCAGTATTCTTATGCCTTCGATGACCTCAGTTACGACTAGCCGCAATAACTCCAATTCCGAAGATTCTCCTACTTCTGCACCGACGGATCGACCGCCAGGCGGTACAGTCCGTGCGGGCGGGACAAAGACTCCGAGGAAGGTTCAGTGGGCCGTTGACAATCCTTTGCTATATCGTACGCTAGATGAACATGGGCTTGACGTCAGTCTTTTTTTTTGGTCTTCTGACGACCGATGATCTGATGCGTCTCATAGCCCGACGCGTTTGAAACGTTGACGCACGCACTCGAGCGTCATCAATCGACTTCTATTGATCAATTTTCGCGTGCTGGAGTTAACATACCCAGTTCTTCTGATACTTCTGGTCCTGGATCGCCAACATTGCCTGCGCCAGGCCACGAGGTCCCTGGCGAGCATTATATAGATCCAAATGAGAGATCTGGATTACCTGGGACAGATGCCTCTCGACATTCCCGGGTTGAGGCAAAAAAGGTCGTCCATGCACACAAACGCGGACTATTTGGCAACCACTATTTTCGTCAACGGAAGCAAAATCAGTCGGATCATACAGAGAGGAGGGCACACAGACGACAGTCATCCTCGTACTCTCATTCAGATGAAGATGTGGAGAAAGAAGGTCAACCAAATCTTCCAGCTCGATTTGGAACCGGGGTCCTTTCTACCCTGCTCTCCCTATATGACCATCAAAGCTTAGGCCAGTCAACTCAAGGGTCCACTCTGTCTCTAGAAGACAAGAAGCATGACTTGGCAAATACCCGGGGCTTTGACTTCTCGCGCTTGCTCCCCAATAGTCGTCCAAATACTCCCACTCAAACTCAGCGTACGCTTGACTCTCTTCCAAGCACATCCAAAGGGCTGCGTGCGGAGACATGGGCCCCAACGCTCTGGCAGGACTCCAGACCAGCTGTGGAAAGAAACGCTGGTGGTGTTTTTGGTGCTCTCATAGCTTCTACGGGGAATATTACAGGTGTCGCAGCTCCTGCACACTCAACCCTCGCTCCCAACATTAAGCGTCCTGGTTATCATCTTTCCAGGTATTTTGACGTCTTCGTCCACCTTGCGGTGTTTTAATCGTGGATCTAGATATTCGCTCGAGAGTAACTTGCCAGTGACCAAAAGGCAGCACTCCAAGCCTATGTCGCGCCCCCAATCCGCTCATTTTGAGTCAAAGACTACAATTACAGGCCGCGAAACGCTCCACAGTACCGCTTCTACTTCGAGCTCTCATTCACCAGGCGTGGTGACTCCAAACACAACGTTTGGTTCAAAAACAAAATGGACTGGGGTTTTGAAAGACCTCCCCAAGAGGGGGTGGGCAAGTGTTGCTGAGACACCTTCGACCAGCACTCCAAATACGGAACATGAAGATTGGCTGGACGAGATGAGGGGAGAATTTCTCAAGAAAGAAAAGAAGTGGAAGAGGAAAAAGGCCGAGATCTTCGTATGCACATTTCCCGCTGGTTTGAATTTTCTCAATCACCGACCTTGACCTTATTTAGATCACTCGACATATTGCCGAAATAATCCAGCGCCAAGAGTTCATCCTAAAGCTCGCTCGAGCTATGATGATGTTTGGTGGACCGTCACACAGGTTCCAAGCACAAATCCAGGCTACTGCCAAGGTTCTTGATATTGAATTGTCCTGCATGTATCTGCCCGACGTTATGCTAATTTCGTTCGACGATGCTACTACGGGAACATCTAACATTAAGTTAATCCGACAAGCCCCCACTTTGGATCTAGAGAAATTACAGCTGGCGTACAAGTTGTACTGGAAGGTACACTCTACTTTGTCCAGTTTTGTATCCTTTTGTCTCCTAATATGCCTTTTCCGAAGGTTATCCACGACCAAATCTCCGTAAACGAAGCATCGGTTGAGCTTGACGTGTTGATGCGTAGAAAACCCTTGTATAATTGGTGGCAAATCATCATTATAGGAGCATTTTGTTCCAGTTGGATTTGCAGCGTCGGGTTCAATGGCTCGTTCATCGACTCCTTGATTTCATTTCCAATGGGTGCGCTATTAGTGTCCGTCCAACTCGCCTCTGTTAGAAATGAATTATATTCTAATGTGTTCGAGTGAGTTGATGAGGATTATGTCTGGGCTCATTCCTGTGATATCACTTCTTCCCAGAATTACGATTGCCACCTTGCTCAGCTTCCTGTCTGCTGCCTTTGCTTCTACTCATATATTCTGCTATTCTGCCATTGCTTCGTCTTCTGTCGTTCTCATACTTCCTGTAAGTGTCTTTATTCTATTACTATCCCCAATCATCCATTCATGTCTGTCGTTCACAGGGATTCATCGTGCTTATTGGTAGCTTGGAATTATCATCCAGAAATATTGTCTCTGGGGCTGTCCGTTTATGCTATGCTTGTGTTTATGCTCTCTTCCTCGGTTTTGGTTTGGAAATTGGTCTCGAAGTGTACCAGAAAATTACGGGCAGATCTGTCTATGCCGCCAATGACTATATGTGCTCCGCGAGCCATCCTGTAGGTTCGCCTTGGTATAGACAGACGCCCTCTACTTGGTGGGGTGAGCCATCCACCATTTATCTCGTTCGTGATACATAGCGGGCTAATATATCTCTGCATTTAGCTTTTTTGACCGTGCCGATGTATTCCTTGTTTCTTAGTTTAAGAAATCAGGCTGCATGGAACAGGAAAGAGATGGTAAGCCAGCCGCCTCGTTAAAACTAGAGCAAGGTCTGATCAATTTCCCTACCAGCCGCTGCTCGTCATAATATCTTGTATTGGATGGGTAACAAACCACTTCACTGCAACCAAGTTTCCTAATCAATCGGACATAAGTGCTGCGGTCGGGTAAGTTGTCTGGTGTTCATCTCCAGCTCTGTGACAATTAATCCAACTCCATGTTTTGCGTAGGGCTTTCGCGGTTGGTTTCATTTCTAACTTGTATGGGAGGACCTTCAACGGTAATGCCTTCGCGATAATGGTACGCGACCTAAACACCTCTCCCAAAGAACAAAAATCTGAATATTATCCCAGATAACGGGCATTCTGTTCCAGCTGCCTTCTGGCCTCGGCAATGGCGGTCTTCTGACGTTCGCAAGCATTCAAACGAATGGAACGTCCTCAACCGCCTATCTGTCAGGTTTCCAAACTGCTCTGCAGCTCATTTCGGTCGGCGTCGGATTGACAGTCGGGCTTGGAATATCACTTGTGGTCGTGCATCCCGTCCAGTCCAAACGCCGTGCTGGAGGCGTGTTCAGTCTGTAAATCATGTGCGATCCTCTTCCGTGCCTTGCCGTCAACACGCACTAGAAGACCCTTTTTCAATTCACTTTCGCTTGTTATGGTCAATGCATACGTCATCCATGTCATATTATAACTTCGCGCGCCAGAACGGTGGACACTACTTGCGAATCCTGGACAACTTTTGCTTCTTTGTCACCCGCCGGCACATGGCACGCTGCGCTGAACTTATCTTGTTTTATTATCCGTTTTATTCACTCTCTTTTAGCATCCTGTCGTTTCTTTTCCGCGTAGAACATTTCTCAACGACTTCGCCCTCCTCTCTGTATTCGTAGATATAGATAGATAACTTTACGGATTTACCGGATTCACACATTAAATCATACCACATGCCATACAAGGCAATGTACCACGAAACTATAGAACTATCATAGGACACCTACAGTAGAGACCATTACGACTAGCATCAAGCTTAAACAAAGGCTTCCTCTATCGACTCCATTATGAACGAAACTCGAGCACTATAATTGACTTGATTTAATCAACGGTACGCAAAATATTCAAGTACCCTCAAGCCTAACAGCACAAAATCTTCAATGGAAAAAAAAAGACAAGTGGCATTGATCAACACTTCCAGGTTATATATATGTACGAAAGTACACTGCAACAGGACTATGACAAACAGTATATGATCGTAAGCATACTCCAAAAGTACAAAAGCACGAAATCGAGGGTTGCGGTGTAGTTCGTGGTAGTCTTGGTAACGATAGCGAGAGTTGAGCATAAAAAGAAAAAGGGGTTGATGATGATACAAAGGTGATGGGTGTGGGTGGCTATGAAACAAGATTTGGGGCGTTGGAACTAAAGGCGCGTAAAAGCACATAAAACTTGGCAAAGAACTCGGTATAGATATATAAAAGGGTCGGCCAAAGGGGAGGATCTGGTCCGAACGAATAATGTCATCGGAATTCTCTGATATGCGAAGACATTTTGATCTGGATGTTAATCGGTCGATGTAACATGAGGCTTTGTTTTAGTTTGACCCTCTCGCTTCCAAGTTTTGTTATGGCATTCAAAAGATCACTTCGACGTAGAGGTTCTAAAGATTCAGTCGAATAAATGACGGTCTGGCCTGCAAGGGATCTATTGTACGTACTAGTAATGTGGTCATCCATCCCTGCTTGCAGACATCGCTCTCTGTCACCGATCACTAAGGCACATAAGCTCAGCATTTTTGACAATCATGTGAGCAAGAATACACGCACTAGCATGGGCTGTTAGAGCAATGATTGGTATAGGATCCAGACTATGCTGCATCTCGTATGCCCTTATCAGTTCAGTGGCTTCCATGCCACCCATGAAAGGCATAGACACATCCATCTACGGAAGCGCGTATCCATGTCAAACGTCGTTTGACGCGAATCCAATTCAACTCACCAATATAATGTCAAACGGCCGTGTCTTCTGTACCCGGGCCTTGAAAGCATCTACGGCCAGCGAACCGTTCTCGGCGATCTCTACAACGTGGCCATATTTCTCGAGAATTTTGACAGCTAGCTTCTGATTGACCAGATTATCTTCAGCTAGCAGGATATCGAACGTGACGTCATTTGTGGCTGCAACTGGGCTAACTGTACTAGATTCTAGCGCAGAAATCAAAGCAGAGGCAAGGTCCGCGGCAGAAACAGGTGTTGTCACTTGAGAGCTAATACTATTGTCGAGACACCATTTCACTGCAAGAACATAATGAGCTGATCACAAATTAATAGGTGAGCTCAGTACGCACAATTCAAGCTCGGCATTGACTAGGAAAGAAAAAACAGTGAGAGAATGTTGATGGACGAGGAGGAAAAACGAACAGGTGTTAACAAGACAATCGGAATATATCGCAGATGCTCGTATTCACGGAGGCTTTCGGTCTATCAAGCCATGAATCACTATGTTAACACACATGGATAAGCATCGAACATACCACATTAAGTGAATCGACAACAATGGTATCAATGTGCGGGCACCCTGACTTGTCAGCGACTTCCGACACGTCATGTACGACGTACGGTCGGAGACCCAACTCAGTTATCCGCTCTACGACCCCAGTCCGGTCGAAAAAGGTATCCACGAACAGTATGCACCGATTTGCAAATGGTGCCATCTTGGCTAATGTTTGCTCCATCGACAGCTGACTGAGCTGCGAGGTAATGGTGAAGAAAAACTTGCTTCCTTTTCCAACCTCACTCTCGACCCACATGTTACCCTGCATGAGGTTGACAAGTCGCTTCGAAATCGATAGACCCAATCCAGTCCCTCCGTATTCCTTGCAATTACATCAATTAGCAAAGCAAAACATCTATAGTGGTAGAACTTACTCTAGTAGTCGAACCATCGGCTTGAGCAAAAGTATCGAAGATCATCGTCAACTTGTCCTTGGCAATGCCAATGCCAGTATCCGCGACACAGAATTCCAAGGAGACAGTTTGGTCATTCAGTGAGACCAATCGACAAGTTAGGGCGACATGCCCCTTGCGAGCCATCTTGGACGGGGTAAACTTGATGGCATTACCAACCAAGTTCGTGATAACTTGACGTAGGCGCAGAGAATCTCCGATCAATTGATCGGGGATATCTGGATCAACATCATAGGTCAAATCCAAATTGTTCTGCGATGCGCGTACGACTAGAGTCTTAAGGATTCCGAATACAAGCTGTCGATGTGAGTATGACACTTGTTCCATTGTCATACGTCCTGCCTCGACTAAGTTGAAGCGGCGCAATCAGTACAGGGGAAAATAAGTGAATTGTGGTCCTCACTCTTTGAGATATCCAAAATGTCGTCAATGATCAACAGCAGTGACCGTGCCAAACTATGAACTAGCAGCAAGCTCTCTCGCTGAGATCGGTTTAAATCACTGTCCAGAGTCAACTCCGTCATACCGATGATACCGTTCATCGGTGTTCTGGAGAAACCACGTTCAGCGATAGAAAGAAGATGACATGAGGAGACATACCGGATCTCATGAGACATATTCGCCAAGAACTCCGACTTACTCCTGTTCGCCAATTCAGCAGCTTCCCTAGCAGCAGTATTCTTCTGAATACTATCTCTCAAATTGAACACCATCTGGTTGATCTGAGTCTTCAATGAGTCCATTTCACCACTAGCCTCTACTGTGATAAATCGAGTGAAATCTCCGTCCATGGCGGCTGCCGAGATTTGTGCAAAACCTCTCACTTGTGTTGTCAAGTTGCTTGCCATGGTGTTCACAGACATTCTGCCGATCAAAGTCATGAACTGGCCTTCAAAGACGATGCAACGACGTACGTGATCTCCTGCCAAATACCCTGAACATTTCCAACTTCAGCTTGTACACCAAGTTTTCCCTCGGTACCGACTTCCCTCGCAACCTTCTTCACCTCGGATGCGAAGATTGACAACTGGTCAATCATGCTGTTGATCGTGTTCACGAGATCTAGTATTTCTCCTGACACGGGTACTCCAACGACCTTCTGCGTCAAGTCCCCACGAGCCACAGCAGTCTTTGGATACCATACATAAGCGGGGAGAGTGGAGGACGTCTCTTGCACTTACCGTCGCGACGGCGATCGTTCGCACTTGTACAGTCAACTACAAGAATATTAGGAAACGAACGAAGAAAGAAAGTACTTCTACTTGCGTTGTCAGCCATGGTATTCACATTATCCGTCAAAGCCTATGCGTAAGTTGTTTGAGGCATTCCAACGCTCGAAAGTTAGAACATACCTTCCAAGTTCCACTGACGTTCTCCACCTTGGCTTGACCACCTAACTTACCCTCCGTCCCGACCTCCCTGGCCACCCTGGTGACCTCGTTTGCAAACACGCTCAAACTCTCTGTCATTCCATTAACCGTATCCTTCAAGTCTAGCATCTCACCACGGACGTCAACCGTGATACGCTTGGTCAAGTCACCTCCAGCAACTGCCTTCGTGACCTCCGCGATGGATCGCACTTGATTTGTCAAATTCATAGCCATTAGATTGACTTTATCCGTGAGCACCTACTGTCTTGTTAGTTCTCTGCCTTTGTGGCAAAAATAGCAAGCAAACCTTCCATTCACCCTGCACATCAGGAACAAATGCTTGACCACCCAAGATACCCTCTGTTCCCACCTCCAAGGACACACGAGACACCTCCCTGGCCAATGTTGACAATTGTTCCACCATGGAATTCACAGTCATCTTCAAATCCAGCATCTCACCCTGCACGTCAACATTGACGGTCCGGCTCAGATCTCCCAAAGCTACAGCTTTTGTAACCTCTGATATCGATCGCACTTGGTCTGTCAAATTGCTGGCCATTTTCTAGTTTAAGAAACGTCGAACTCAGCTGAATCCGAGTTGAAGATGTATGATCACCCACGTTGACGTTCCTGGTCAAGTCAGCCCAAGTTCCTTGAACACCTTCGACTTTGGCCTGACCTCCCAAGATACCTTGTGTACCGACTTCCAACGCTACCCTTGTCACCTCTGAAGCGAATGCTCCCAATTGGTCCACCATTGAATTAACCGTGCCTTTCAAGGTAGCCATCTCACCCTCGACTTCAATCCCAATCTTTTGAGTCAAATCACCCTTGGCAACTGCAGTCGTCACTGTAGCAATAGACCGCACTTGGTCCGTCAAACTAGCACACATACGATTAACCTTGAATGGATTGTAAGGACCTGCAAACATGATAAGCAGGAATAAAATTGACTTACGTTCCTAGTCAACTCTAGCCAAACACCTTCAACGTCAGGAACGTCAGCTTGACCGCCCAATTTTCCTTGAGAACCGACTTCCAAAGTGACCCGAGTGACTTCAGCAGCTAGAGCCCGTAACCGTACCACCATGCCGTTAACCGTGTTTTTCAAATCCAGAATTTCGCCTCGTGCATCAACATCAATCTGTTTTGACAGATCGCCTAATGCTACTGCCTTTGTAACCGTTGCGATACTGCGTACTTGACTGGTCAAATTCGCAGCTAATTTGTTTACCGTTCCAGTCAGCTCGCGCCAGGTACCTTCAACATCCAGAACTAGAGCTTGACCGCCCAATTTTCCTTCCGTTCCGACCTCTTGACTGACTCGAGTGACTTCCTTTGCGAATTTGCCCAAGTTTTCCACCTTATATTTTTGTGAGCAACGACGGGAGTCGCATCGAGCATATCAAAAGGAATTACCATAGTGTTAATAACATCCTTGAGTTGAACCATGACCACGCCTTGTACCGGAACAGTGATCTTCTGCGACAAGTCACCTCGAGCGACGGCATTGCAGACCCTAGCGACATCCTGAACCTGAGCCTTGAGGAGCTTCAACTCTTCCACAGCGCTCAGGCCGCTCTCGAAAGCGGCGGCAGCAAGAGGGCCAGGTGGGACTACAAGTGGAGAACCAGAAGGAGAACCAGTAAAAGTTGCAAGTTTGTTGTATGTGACGGTATCGCCAGACGGTCTCCCACACGTGGGGCAATGCATGTGTTCAGTGTGAGAGGATGGAGGTGCAGACGAAGATCCTTGGCCATGTGCATGAGCGTACGCGCGGGCAAATACCCTGTTAGTATCCATCGAGCTAGATACACCATCCAATGAGATTGACATGGGGGATTTTGCACGTTTGAGAGTTTCGCCGCCGTTGGTAGATCTGATGCCATTGCTGGTGCCGTTGATGCTGTTTTGAGCAGACGATAGGGAAGAAGTGAGGTCCGAGTCCGCCTCTACCATGACGACATCTGAATCTTCATCTGTGAGGGGTAGCTCATGGACACTGGGGGAATAGCTGGGCTGATAAGGATCGGCGAAGAAGAGGGACGGTCCCGGTTTGTTGTTAGACACGCCGTTGTAGCTGACGATTGTATGGTCTAGAGAATTGAGGTCATCTGGAGCATCAGCTATGCTTCGCCTCTTCTTACTGTCTGGCCCAACTTGCTCTGGAGCACTATATTTTGCTAACATCTCTTCCGCGGTATACGCTCTGCGAGCAAGTCTTGTGAGACACTTCATTATCCGTTCGATTCTCTCATCTGCGGGGCCATTGTAAGTGGGTACGGGTGAGTGTAGTGGACCAGCCTCATAGTGGGAGGAGAGAAGGTCGATGTAGTCGAGAAACAAAGAGGGGGAACTATCCCGATGTTGCGCGATGGTCGTCATTTTGTGACCCCAGCAGCAACAAGCAGTTTAAAGCAAGAAGCCTTGATACACGAAAAGAAGGGATGAGCGTGTGTGTCACTTTTGCGCCTACAACTATAAGAACAGCATTAATTACACGTGCGCTCCTCGTGATCTGCATCTGTATTTAACCTTTCGCTATTGTGGTCACTGCGCGCCTCACAACCCTCTCGTGTTTGCGACATTCGTGTTCACAGTAGAATACGGCGTCTCCCAACTAAAGACTACATGGAGTCGGGGCACTATAGATAACTACAAAATTTGTCATCCTACGAGCGGTGGAGTTGGACCAGTAACGGATCAATTGTTGGACGATCCGAAATTATGACGAACTGTCGGGGATGGAGCTCTATTAGCAGACATACGCGTGCCGAGTGGAGTCGAGCCTACCTAAAGGCAGAAACACATGATGCACTCATCGCCGGTAACGGAATGGCCGGCAAGCTTGAAGCACTGACACTGACTCGGTCAATCTGCGCGCTAGCAAGGGCTCTCTATGACTGGTATCGAGAGTCCTTTCTCGTTCTCGATGAAGTTACGACTTTATATCCAGCCGCATCATGACCAACCCGTAGATGTGAGGTAAAATACGGTCCCCAAGTCTTGCTCAGCAAGTTGACGCTGAGATGGAAGCTTGACCTGCGGATCAGCGCTAAGCGACAATACTCATTCAAGTTCTTCCGAGTCGGCACCACCCCCCGAAGATAAGCATAGCAACAGACGAATGGAGAAAACGAAAGTAGAGACCTAGAGTGCCGTGCCATGGTCATTAATTGCTCTGGTGTAGACTAGATAGGAAGCATATCCAGTATGCGCTAAGGGGAGACAGCCTTGTGCAGAGGCTCTGTCGGAAAAAGCTTAAATTAATTGTAATCGATTGTAACGGACTATAATGCCATAATCGAGTAAGGCAATAAAAACTATTTATAATTAACCCCAAGCGATTGTAAATGTAACCATAATTTTCATTACAATTCGTTACAATTCGTTACCGTAATCACAATCAAAATTGTAATGGAATTATAATTTGATTACAATTGCGGTTCGGAATGGTAATTAGGTTAGATATGCTCAGAGAAAATTAAAATCGATTATAATCGGCAATCAATTATAATTGCGCTCGCATTTTTCCGACATCTCTTATCATTACGCGAAGTGAAATGCCACTTGTGTACGTTTCGTTTGACACTTACAGTAACAAACGCACTGATGTATCAAAGAATAAAATTTAACTCATCTTCTCGATAGGATATGCTAAGTGTTTCAGCACTCGATACGCAACAGCCCTGCCCACCACGCAATCCCGTGAGCAAATGCGTCGTCTCGACCACAAACGCGTTTGGAACGTCGCCCTATCAACTATCAACAAGACACGAATTTATAGGTCTGCCTACGTGGGGCTAACGCGTTTGTGGATGTTGATATAAACCAGTTCAGGGTATCGAACCAACCGTTTGCTGTCCCAAAAAACATATGTGCTTAGAATTTCATTCCTTGAAAATAAACGGACCCGTACCCATTCCAATCCATATTATAGTTTTCATGATTGGCGGGTTTGTGGGAGGTGGGACACAGCAATGGAGAGTTGCTATCGTCAACCAAGTCTCGGCCACACTCTCGCCAAGTTTACAAAGTTCTAGATACAAACAGACCAGATTATCGCGAGTCTGTACCAAGTATGTACGCGCCAACACTGGACAAAGTAAACAACCGGCAAAGTCCGTGGGCCGTCGACCAATTTTCTCGATCTCATTTCATCACTGGAATGTCGTCTGGGCAAGCTCGTAAACGCAAATATTCCTCACAATCAAACTCTGTGGACCACACCAGAGACCATAAGTTATTTATCCAAGCGCACGAAGCGGACCTTATCCACGCCGGGCCCGAAGCAACCCAAGCAGCTCGTGCTCTAGAACTGCCGTCAGAAACCAGCACCATCGGCGATGGACTTATCAAATGGACTTCGAGTGACGGTGCCGACGATGAGAAAGATATGTGGGTTGACAGGTGCGACAATATTTCGAATAAAACAATCTCACTTGTGGCTCGACTATAACAACAAACAATGGATTAACTTGAACGAGTGTGCACCTAGCAATAAAATCAGACCGAGTTTGCATATTTTCTCCTGCAGCCTGTTCTGCATCGCAATCTGACTTTTGTTATCCACAGATATGATGCCAGACTTCTCCTAGATGCCCTGCCAACAACCGTTCATACATCGCAGTTATCGCCACCAAGTTCTCCGTCTGGTTGGACCGATCTCCCCTCAGACACAGAGGACACTTTCTTTTTTGATACAGAGGAGACAGAAGACTATCGTCGCGATAAACGTCGCCGATTGTTAACTCAAAGCCATCAAGATCGATTAAGGGCTTTCGAGCAGATCGAGGGACAAACGGAAGAAGAAGAAGAAGTTTGGGGCGGCAGCGATGAAGAGGTACCATCTGCGATTGGTCTACTATACCTTTTCGCATTAATCTTTCTTCTTTCCCTACGCAGCCGGATGACTCACAGAAAGAACTTATGAAACGAACGGCAAGCCATATTCTATCCTCGCCTAATCCCGCACAACTCGAGATGCGGATCCTTGCCAATCACGGAGCCGATAAGCGCTTTGCATTCTTGAGAGGCCGATGGTCGAAGTCCTGGGAGTCCACAAAGATGCATGTCAGGCTTGAACAGAATCAAGAAAAGGAGACTGCTGGGTTAGGTGGGTTGGCTGGCTACGGATCAGATGATACCGATTCGGAAGAGCAAATCCAAGCGACCAGGACAGCTCCCACAGATAGCAAAGAAGCGATCAAAGAGGCTAGGCGGGCAAGGCTGAAAGAGTGGACGGAAAAACGACGTGCAGCCAAGACAGATACGCACGAGCTAAAACCCTGAAAGTTCATTTAAGAACAAGAAGGGTGACTGTATTCTATTTCTAGGCTTCCTTCAAGTGAACAGCGCGACCATCCCAACAACCTCAACCTCGACTTCCTTGAATACCGCTTCCAACCCCCGTCTTCAATCCAGTTTCATCCTCCTCATTTCCAAATATTCGTCTCTTATTGTAGGTATTCATCAACAACCCCCCAAACAAATTGTGTCCTCGCCCTCTTGAGTCACTAGCCAAATCGTGGAACCATAAAACACCCCGTTTTCCGTCAACCAATTAGCCAAACTTCTTGCTACTATCTCTACCTTGGAGGGGAACTTCCCATGCAAACAGTGCAACACATAATAAAGCGAGATCGAATCGAACTTGCCCCTCATCTCCCATTCCTCTGGAAATGTTTCAAAAACATTGTGGATAACACCTTATACGCCGCCTTTATATCCATTCGCTCTGATTCGTTTTTCGGCAAGGGCGAATGTGTTTGGGTTCAAATCCATTAAATAACGGACTTTACTTTGCTCTTGGTTAGCACGTTGGAAGGGTAGTACCCTGATCCCGCTCCCACGTCGAGATGGTGTTCTGAAGATGCGAGATGGCGCTCGTAGAACGGGAGCAGGATCGATTCGGTTGGACATTTCCACGCCCATGTGTTAGACAACCAAAGAACCAAGAAATCGTACAGTTTCAGCGCGAACGGGTTATATAACCGCGCAGATGGGGCAATGTCGGACGTGTCCGTCATGGGATACAGTTGGATTGGGGAGGTGGCGATTAGTTATGGGAAGGGCAGAAAGTTGAGCAGCAGGAATTCCTGAACGCTAGGTTTGTGTGGATAATGAGACTAGTGGTGGTGGCGAGTCTCGGTTGATCTCAGGAGACAAGAGAGCAATAGTGGTGGATCCCTGCATACTTTTTATGCTGTCTGTGATCAAGGGTTGCTACTACCAGTTGCCATGCGAACAGTGCAGACTCGGCGTGTCCAACAGGTCCAACAGCTCATTTCTACCATCATTGTACCGGATCCCGCTCGCAGACTCTACCACGGGCCCCCGGTTCACACAAAAAATCATCATCATTGAATAAAGATTCACAAGAAGAAGTGATACAGTATGGATGATAAGATAAAGTTAAAAAAAGTCAGCTGAAAATTGCATGTTCGTGCACCTTTGACCCGAACTGCACTTGTGATGTACAAACCTACAAGGCAAAGAAAAGAAACAATTCAATCAGATATAAATAGGAAGGGTTGGGTTTAACCCAATCCAATCGGGACCCTCGACGAATTCCTTGTCGTCAATCAGGAAATCGAGAGGACATTCAACTAAATGTCCTCTAACTTGCGACAATCTGTCCTTTACACGAGCCAAGGGAACGTCAGGAATCAGATGTCCAGTCTTTACATTGGGCAAATAATTCTGAGAAAGAATGATGCCCGCGTCAACTCCTGATGGAAAATGATGGTGTTTGGGAAAGTTATATCGCACCTTATAACTCTCCTTGTTTCGAACTAGATTAGTCGGAACGGGTCTGAACAATTCAGTAAATATTTCTCTGTTTCTGCGTGCAGTGTCTTGCCAAAGCCCCAAGGTCTGCTCCGACAACGGGTCAGCGACAGCTCTATCTTCTTCCAAGTTAGTTTCATCCATATTGTAGACTGGGGCGGGCCTCATGAACGTTGTCACAGGTTCATTAGGCTCTTGGCAGTCTTGGGGCTCCATAAGCCCAAGATGCTCTAATGACATGAAGTGAGGAAGGCAAACACCCCATAATTCTGGGATAACACACCTCTCCACAATTTCCTCCGGAGGGTGGCTGCAAACCGGGAAACATAGAACTGTTTACCGTCCATGGTAGTCTCGATAAGGTCTTCGTCTTCGACAACTAGGGCAATCTCAGAATCTCCGTCTCCCTATCGGATAAATAATGTGAGTAGTGATCGGAGAATCTTCCATCGATAGACCTCGCCTTTTGACTTCGGTCATTAAGATTAGCCGAACCCATCTATGCATCCCCAAATCAGTTCAGCATACATTAATGAAACAGCGATTAACTCACGATAACTCTTCTATCATCGACGATCATCACCTTGGCATGAATATACAACAACTCCGAAACGTATCTGTCAAGAAATCGATCTCAGCTCTACACCACGGGCAGATGTACAGCGACAGCTTACGAGTTTCGCTCTTCCTCCTCCGTCCCCAACCACTTCTCTTCATCCAGGAATGTATTATCCATCATCGCATGTTGTCCGACAGTGTCGGAAACATCTTCATCTCCTCTGATATCCCTCGCAGCCGCCTCAAACCTATCCACAGTAGCCTTCGCCTCTCTCAAGGACTCAGGCATCTTGATGGTCCTGATCTTGGTATCGGACTTCTTCGCGTCCTCTGTCATGATCCCTAATCCTGCGTTACCCTGAATCTCACTGATCTTTACTTCCTTTACTGTATCTGTTCCCCACATGTCTCCGATCCACTGACGGTCCTGCGCTACTTGAGCTGTGTAGAAGTCAACACCACTATTCTCTTCCGCCTTCTTTATGTACGAGTCTGTACGATGTTCCAAGACACATATTAGACATAGTCAAGGGCGGGTAATTGAGGGAGAAAAAACGGACGGACCCCATGGTGAGTTGATCCTATCATAACTTCGCAAATGATAGAATTTGATGTAATCCGTCCTGGAATGCAGGGAAGACAACTGAGATAACCAATGAATTTGCAAGGGTTGATTTAGGAACATACGGTTCATAACCAGCTTTCCGTACTTCCTCGTAGATGCTGTGTCCTCCGCGATTGATCGTCCTGTACTGCGCAGCCAAAATCGTATGGATAGCGGTGACATCGGTGACATCACCGGAAAATCCGGGAACTTCTGGGATAACGACTATGACCTGGTCAAAGGCATGAGTGAATTGAATATTGCAGACAAGTAAAAGTCGACAAGATACGGACCTTGAATTTCTGTCCTTGTTGGGCGGCTCGAATAATTCTTTCCACGAGCGCCGCAGCGATAAGATTAACGATCGGACCTTTGTCTTTTTGCGTGTTGGAGATGCTACGGCGATGTTAGCTTTGCTATTGACATGACTTACATGATTAACTCACAAAAATTGATTCTCTGTATGGGACAAAAGATTATCTCGGAGCTGAATAATCCAGATAAAGAGACAACTAACCAATGTATATAAAGTATTTGGCGTCGTGAATAAGTTGACAATCTGTCGTCGCGATTCGAGTTCGGCGTTAGCAGGGAAAAAAAGAACGCTTTAAAACACATACACGCAGTTTGGATGCTTTTCTCAGTGAGAACACCGTGACTCCAATCACAGACGCTGCGGACGACCTGGACACGACAAGTGCCGTGACGAGCTTGATGGTAATCCGTGTTTTCGCCGCCATAGAATCGTTGTTTGAATCTGTGTCCCATCTGATGAAAGGTTTCACGATGAGGGTGACCTATTATTAATACATTTCATTAAATTTGTAGCTGGACGATTGTAAAAATATATTCACGGATTATGGCTTCGTTTGGAGAAGCATTGATGTCGTGCGGGAAGGCAAGCCACTCGTAATGTCTGTGAAAAGAGGTCAATATGTAGCCTACAGTGTAAGCTAGCGGTTATAACAAACCCGTCATCCTTATACTATCGTTCCAATAAGTAACACATTCACTAATAATGAGACTTTAAAAAGACTCTACCTTGCGCTTCTTGATCTCGTTCCAGCGTTCAACAAAATGTTGGACAATATCCAAAACGCACGGCCCGATCAAGGTCATGTGAGTCTAGAACGAGTTTAAAAAAAAGGTTAAAGTCCCAAACAAGGAACATACATCATGCCAAGGCATTCTTGGAGTCTCGAGGATAGAGACAGTGTTTCCAACGTAATCCTGGACATTCTGGAAATCGAGGACACGAGCATTATTGTAATCTTGTCCTGGGAAAAGCGTACGGCCGAATTCAGTAGGGTGAACATCAGCAAGAGGGTGACTATGGGTGTCCCAGCGTCCAAAGCAAAGATCGATGCCACCGATACAAGCAGCATGGTTATCCACGACAACAACCTGCCAATCTAGACGTTAAATCCAAAAGTTCAAGAAATAAGAATAAGCATCGCTCGCCTTTTCGTGATGAGACCAAAACTCGACAGCATCTAGAGAAGGCTGACGTGTGAACTCTGCTGCCGCCTACTAGACATAGATTTTCGTACCTTTAACGCCAATGTGATCCGGATGTCTCATGACCACAATATTCGGGTGAAGCGCCTCGAGCGCATGCTAGCAACAACGTCATTGGGCGCTCAAACGTAATCGGGGTTGGAACAAAATACCGACCTTGGTATGGGAAGACGACATATTCATGGTCTGCGTGACCTACATATACCCCCTAATCAGCACCGCACATTCATCCCAGTCAAAGTGGAGGGAATCTGACCTCTTTGTACACCACCACATATATCTTGACACCTTGCTCTGCCTTGCGCTTCAAAAGTCTGTCCAATCTATACTCTTGATAATATTCGCATGGACGTCTTAAAAACAGTTCAGGTGTAAGCCACCAATCCTAAAATCCGCACACACGAAATAACAGTGGTCAATTCAAATATACACTGCAAAAAGACACAGACAAACCAATATGAAGATCGCCTCGCGGGCGCCCTCCAGCAATTCGGACAATGCCCAAAGATAATCGTGTCCATCGATGTGCCTGCATCCAAAACCATTCAATACTCCATCACAAACGCCCATATACAACTTGCACATAAAGACAAGTAAATAAGATACGTCACCATTTGACAAAATTGTTGGATCTCTGCGCAGCAAAACTCTGGAATCTATGGCCAGAGTTGATCTCTGCTCTAATCCTATCATTTTCCTTTTCTACAGGATCATCGTGGCGGACTAGAAGGTAAGAGCAACGTCCCAATGGTGTCGGTATTACAGTGGAAGTGATCTATCATCCGGACTCACAATCGGGGTCCAGCAAACCTGTGTGCGATATCAGTGAACTTTTATCATGGAACTCGGAATGATGAAGAGACCTTCGATAGTAGCTTCAGCGCGCTCAAGCCCTTCCGGAATACGACTTAAAAGCTCAGTGAAGAACGACATGACGGGTGGAAGAAGAGAGACTCAGATCAAAGTTACAGTATATGTATACCATTAGGAGTCGTTACTAGCGCTGCCACTGAACCGCTCTCCTGCCGAGAGCGCTTCAAGTTGGCAACCATCTCACCATCGACATTAACAATAGTACACACTAGGTATCAATATTTCAAGATTCGTCCGATGATTACAAACAGCAAAATGATGAGAGAGAATGAAGTACATTTGGACAGGGGTTAAATATTCGGGCGCCCTCAGACAAACCCTCAAACATAATATACCATGTACTATGCTCCGTCACACCAGCAACTCTACATCATCCATATGGCGACAAGGCAGCATGCTCATCCAGGCTTGTTCGGGTCATGGGAATTGTCTCCAACTTCGAGTCAGCCATAACCTCGTGGTCATGCACACCAAAGGCCTCGGCAAAGTTCGGCTTTCGTGTATGTCCTTTGACACCGGATGTAGGCTGATAACCCCCTGCTTTGTATCCAGAATCAAGTGTACGTGGCTTATTTCTTGCGCGATCGATGTAGAATTTGATGGAGCTCCATATCTCAAGCGCGAAATCGGCTAAAAAGGCGACAATCAGTCGTGCTCCACCCCGCAGTGGGTTCACTGGGCAACTTACTCAAGTTTATGCTACACAAATAGAGTTCAAGTTAACTAAGTATATCATAAAAATAATACGATCATACCTATCCCACAGAGGCCTCCAAATGCTGGTCTTGGCATATCCCGGTTGAGCGTATTCATTCCAGTGATAAGCCCACATCATAAGACATGCAAACAACACCATCTGAAAATTTGTTCAGGATGTCAATTGAGTGAAAGTTGTCAAGCAACCAACCTCTATACATGTGGTCAACGCATTCAATCCATTTGCAATGTTCGATTCCGTCCAATATTCAGTAGCTTCGAACAGGTGTGAGTTGACAAAAAAGAGATAAGACTAAATGAAAGACGCACCGTGAATGACTCGGCCTTCGAGTATGCTGAACTATTGTCATAAATGAGGTGAAAAGAAAACTCGATGGACGATACAAAAAAAGAACCCACAATGAACGACTGATAGAACGTCGCCATGACAATCAACTTTATCGCCAAAAACTTGGCAAGCGGTTGCTTTCCCGCCAGCTCCGCTTTCGTCAAGCCATAAAACACAATCAACCCATACAGCGCAACACTATAGCAAAAGTCACGTCAAAGAAATTGTAGTGATGGCGGCACATGACGTACGTGATACTGATGAAGTCGATGATAGATAAATACATTTGAGCATAGTAAGGGCTAAATGAGGACGTAGGGCATAGTACGCCGTAATGCTGACATATAATACCCGCTATCGATACCGCTGTAAATGTACCCTCACATGTTAGCCTGAAGGTTAATCGACAGAAAGTAAGTTGCAGACTTACCCGGTCTTACGATAACATATTGAAGTACAGACCACTAGCCACAAAATCAGTGTCGTAGAAAGCCTTCCAATGGAGTAATGCGATTCAAACCTTCACAGTATACATGAAATAAGCCTGATAGCACGAGGACATCAGAACGTGCATGCAAGGGATGAAAGAGAAATCCTTACTTTTGTTGGCCGATACCTAATACAGCAAAGCTGACCGTTTGTTAGCATGTTCATTGGTGAAGAGAGGGAGATGCTGTACCGGGATTGGCAATGGGGATTTCGATTTCCGAGCAAGAGCTTTGCGTACATCGTGGCCTGACGCCGTTGACGCCACAAAATCGATAAGCAATAGACTACAATAAAATAGTTTTAGCGCATATGTCGTTGCATTGACAAGCATAGAAACGCACATGAAAGCACTGAGTGTGATAGCCTGAGCGGAAAATGTAAATTCTTCGTAAGTATGGGAAAAGAAGTTTGATAACGGACCTCGTATGCTGAAAATCAGGGTAGTTCAGTATGGATTAGGAAGGAGCGAAATGATAGCTAAGACATCATCGCGCAATGGAGGATGCCTTGGACAATAAGCCACTCACCAACTTCGACTAATTCGTAATAGGTATATTCTCTGAAGTAACGGTAAGAGAAGAAGGAGATGAGAGCGTATACTGGCGGCATGTATAGAATCCTCAATCTGTGACAATGAGTGATCCATAGTCGATAGAGCAAAAGATTGAGCGCACATCTGTCGTTGTTGCCGGGGGTTTGTGTAATTCCTGTGTGCCAACGATAAAAGTGTGGTCAGAATTTGACAAAATTCACAGAAAGTGTTGGCTGCATTCTTGCTTTTACAGACAATAGACTCTTATGGAGAACTCACCGACAATGTTTGAAAACGGATACCAACGAGATCAGCACTGTCTGTTTATTGGGGACCGCATCAGAAAAACGAGATGCCATGCTCGACTAGCGACTGCTTGCCAACTGACCAAAACAGTACATCCTCCAGCAACTGCCCAACCTATCTTGTGTGGAGTCCAGTTTATGCCTTGAGAACTAAAAAAGGAGGATTGATCCACAGCTACTGTGTTTTCGGCAGGGCACGTTGGCCTGACCATCGTGAGCGGAACGTAAGCGTAGAGAGTGAATGAGTTAGTAGTTTGTAGTCGGTTGCGATGGGTGAGTGGCTGGATTGTAGGTATATGTAAATATGAACCTTGAGTGGGAGCGAGGACCAGCAGTGGCAGGCTCAGTGGCGCAGTTTACTCAGTGATACTTAGTAACCGGATCAAGTTTCCTATGACCGCTCTCGGCATTTTGTGCCCTCATTCATATAAAAAAAAAGAGAAAGGGGGCGATGCTAATCGGACACAACTAGCTAGGCACAGCTACTGCACAAACCGAGGACAAAAGTAGGTACAGCAATAGTCACTGCATGCTAGCTAGTGCGAAAACAAACCTGGGTTTGGACCGCATCCAGAACTTCTGTGGAGTTAAAGGCGTTTATGCCAAGACAGGGTAGATGTGGCCCACCCTGACACTGAACACTGTACATAGCTTTAAGGGGAGGGCTGAGAGGAATTTTTGATTGGTAAATACGGGAGATGGTAGAATCGACAGGTAACGGTAAAATTTGTCCGAAGACTGCGCACCAGTGGTCCCCTTGTAACAGAAATGAAGGATATGTTATCCCGGGCATGCATATTCTTCACCTGTATAACACAAATCCCGAGCCGGTCGGACTCGGACGTAGTGACACATCGAGGACTTTTTTGTTGAGCGTCAAGGGTTTTAGATACATACCCCGCGCCTGCAGTGCGGCCGTCCATATGAGCAAAGATATGTCGCCGGGATGATCCATTTCAATCTGTACGAGATGATTATTAGCAGCTGACTTCCCCTTCAGTCGATAAGATATTTACTTGTACTTTCGTCTTCATCTTCGTCATTTCCATCATCCTGTTCCTGATCTTCCCCTACACCATCAAGTCTGTCTGGGAACCATCCCCAGGCACGGAGGTCAATCCTGAATTCACCCATCCTGCTTACAGTGACCTCTACGCCTTCCGTTTCCAGCGCATCGCGTTGGATCTCAGCACCTTGAGTGCCTGGGCCTCTTGATGATATGGTCCCCGCCGATGAAATGACCCGGTGCCATGGAACTGGAGGCGTTGTATCTGGCGATAGCCACTTCAGAGCTAATGAAAAACTCGACTTGAAAGGTGTAGAATGATTGCAGGTTGAAATGAAAAGAGACCTTGGCCAACGTGTCGAGAGTAGGTTGGCTTCCCGACGAGTTTCGCGATGTGTCCTGCAGGTTAAGAGAGTGTCCATGCCGAGAGGTTTCAGGTCCAACGGGTGAAAAGAACGAACCGTATGTTGTAACTTTTTGCACGGGAATTGCACGGACGATATCGTATACCTGTCCGATCCGGTATCATTAAGCACCTACTAGCACAAAGAAGTGGAGTTTAACGACGAACGGCGGCGTGAAATTCGTCCATTGATAGAATTGAGAGATGCCGTATTACTATGAGACTAAAACCAGTAACTTGAAGATCAAGGTTCACCTGGGAACTCGCCGAATCTATGGCGCCCTGGATCTTGTACTGTAGTACTGTCTGTACTAGGCCGCACTGGCAGCCCTACAGCCCCGGACTCCCACCCATTCTTTTCGCCACTACAGTAACTGCATTCACGAGCTCTTGTGCGCTGGCTACTGTTGATGAGGAAGACCAATTCATATGAACCAGCGGCCACTCCGCAGTATAATAATCCCCAGGTCCACTAACGTAGAAAATACATGATCGACCAATGTCATTTAATTCCCTAATACCAAAGCATCCGGCGAACCAGGATCATCATGATCCGATGAAGTCGACGTCCGAGACATGGCCCGCAAAGTCGGCAGCTCGATCATCCACTCCTCTTCCTCTGTAAGCGGTGATCCGTCCGCGTCGTCGTTTGCCTCCAGAAATCTATTAAATAAGGAAGACGAACTCTGGCTACCGCCTCCCTTCACAGGTGTTGTAGCAGCAAATATGTTCGCGGCTCCCATTACCGACGGGTCGTCTTCATCAACCTCCATTTTCACGACAGCTCCTCGACTTTCTGTCCTGAGAAACTTCTGCGGATGCTTGGATGCTTTCACTGGCGTGCTTTCCACCAATACCCTGCCTTTCTCGGTAACTTTATTTGACCCCGTGTCTATCCCCGGCGCAACCGTCTTTTTTATGACAGCGGTCGTAACAATATTGGGGGGTTGAGCGGCCTTGGATTTCTTGAACACTTTAGTCATGCTGACTTCTCTACTCAACAAGCGCTTTCTGTTCGCATTTGCGGCGGTATTGTTGGTGGCTCTCCGCTCCGCTTCCAGGGATATAGACAGCGATCGGGAGCGAGCACGAGTAGACTCCGTATTTGTCGCACGGGGCTTTTGGCTTTTCGTTGGTTTAGGTTGCTGAGGTTGCTGTTTCCGAGAAGACGGGCCTTTAGCAATTTCCTCTTCTTCCTCCCCGGAAGAGGAAGAGAAGAGCGTGTGTTGGAATACTTTAGTATGTAAGAGAGCGTAAAACTCTGGTAATGCTTTTGAGAACCTTTTGGACTCATTGGTAAAAATGTAGCTCGAGTTAAGTGAGGACATACGTACGCTGGCTGCACGATATCCTCGCAGAATCTCTGCATCCAATCTCTATTATCGTAGAGTTTGCCCTTCCCTTTGCCTTTTATCTGACTCCTCCGTTCCTCTCTGGTATCGATGGAAGAGAGCAATTGCCACATAGCGAGTTTATCCATCAAGGACTCGAGCCTAGCTTCGAGCGATATATTTGTGGGAACTTGTTGTTTCTGACCATGCTTCTTCCGTTTCCTTTTCGCAGTAGTTTGTTCTGCAGGTGACGGGGTCGGGCGCGGATGCTGGAGAAGAAAGAAATGAAGGAGGATCTGGATCTGAACTCTATAACATATAAGTTCAACCCTTAATACGGCCATGCAAAAGGAACAAACCACTTACTCACGTCGTTCCATCCTCGCAAGCCACGCTTTCCTCCACCGATCCTCCACCTCATCCTCCTTCCCATCTTCATACTCCGCTTCGTCATCTTGAGTGGGTTTATCATGCCGGAACGCGAACCACATCATACTCATGTCTTCTTCATGGCTGTCTTCGCCGTCCGCTGTCTCGCCTTCTTCGGGGTTGTGTGAAAGCAGAGTTTGTGGGATCTTTGTGTGGTATTTCTCGCCGCATTGACGCGCCGTCAACAACAGAGACTCAAGTTCATCCAAAGCCGCATGTGGTGGCGATGGGGCCGACGGAGAAGGAAAAGCGCGTTGAATAGCCGAGACTAACTGCGTCAGAGGCGTGATCGACTATCGAAACGACAGAGACCACACATAGATACGCATCAATTTCCAACTGAACATTCTGGAATAGGTTGAGGCGACTCACTTCGGGCAACCATAGGAATTGCGAATAGACCGATTTGAGGAGATCAAGTGTAGACGGTGTGCTTTGAGAGCTTGGGCCTGGTAAGGGAAAGTCGCTAGAGAGAGCGCGCTCTTGAGCTGTTGTCCAGCGGACAGGACAGTTTGTTGGCAAGGTGTATTCTGTCGGTAGTAGCATTTGAACATTCAGAGTCAGATCATGACACCCGGAGTAGTCGTGTGCAGGACGCGTCTGTCACGGTCACGAGATTAATTTCGCTAAAGCTGATTTACTGTTACAAATACAAAGCTACAAATTGTCTAACTTTCTGCTGGTTTGCTTAGTTGTTTACCACTTCTCATGCGCTGGGCGAACTGGAGGATGCAAGCTCAGTACTAATTTCTTGGCAACGGATACGGCAGAAGAGGACTCACGATCGATCTCCCAAGTCAACGCCGATGAATCCTGACTCACCAAATACTTATAGGACTTGGCGATGCTGTCAGGACCCAACCTAATGTTCGCATTCTTCTCCCACTCAGAATCTCCGCCTCTCATCTCGCGACCTCTATCTGTCAAGACGCCCCCGTCGATGATTGACTATCAACCAGCATGAGAGAAAGGAAAGCAAGTAGTTCAACAGAACATACGTGAGCAACATGAATATTCTGCTTCCCGAACTCTTTATTCAAACTTTGGCTCAAGCTCCTCATCCCGAATTTACTAGCGCTGAACAGACTGGTGGTCGCATTCCCTCTCAGCGACGCAGTTGCCCCAGTAAAAATCAAGGTTCCTTTCTTCCCAGACCCTTCGATGCCTTCGTCTCCGCTGGAGAGTTTGTTTTGTTGGAAGTTGAGGATAGCGGCTTTCGCAAACGCGAAAGAGCCGATTATGTTCGTATCGACCGATCGTCGAATTTCCTCGTCAGTGATTTCTAAAAACGGTTTCCACACTGCGTCACCAGCATTCCATAACGCTACGCGGATTTCATTGGGAGGCGTGAAGTGAGATTTAATGGCGGAGAAAGCGGCATTTATATCGGTGGCGAGATAAGATTTGACTGGGAAGGGTGTTGCCTGAAAGATAATGAGTCCCCACAACTGAGAGTTTATGTCGATAGAAAAGCAGAAATCGTACTTCACCGCCAGATGCATTGATTTCGTCTGCCAAGTTCTTGAGGTGGTCGGGGTTGCGAGCCACGAGGGCTACGCGATAACCACTTGTAGCGAATAATCGACTATGAAAAAAAAGTTTGCAAACATTGGATGTGGTGAGAACACATGAGACGTACGCTGTAGAAGCTCCTATACCTGATGAAAGATTAAGGTGCTGAAGTGCATCTAGCGTTCAAAGACGGCAAGCATACCTGTTCCATTACCAACGCCTGCAACTACGAAGATTGGTTTTGCGACGACCATGGCTGAAGAGGAAGATTAGGAGACCGTTGGTAAGACGATGATATATATGTGATTTTTAAGCTGGTGAACCGTGACATAATGGCGTCATATTTTGTCGTTCTCGAGTGCTTCAAGGTATAAAATTCAAATGGATACGCTCGTTAAACTACAAGTACGAGCCATGTGTCATGCATAAGAATGGGGTGGTGGAACGACAAGCTGTCCACCTAGTAAGTCCCCGCCGATGATCTGCCCCTCCTTCCCCACCTGTGTGAACGACTTCCTGTACGACGTCTAGAGCTGGAGCATCGGCAACAGAGGATATCAAGGATGACATCAAAGATGAGCTCGATTACCTGGACGGGGACATATGAGTTGGAATATCATGAGGAATACAAGGGCAAGCTTACGGTGACAACCCCGCCAACGATGGTCATCAGAACACTCGCGACGGAGGAGATGATGGTAGTGAAGATACGTCCGATATCTGAGAATACAGCACCCTACTCGAAAATACGGTAAGAGAAAGACAGGGAAGATGGAGAAGCTTGTGCACAAACCATAGTTAGTTTGGATGAGAGTTGGTATGCTTATTGTAGGTCGTTGCTGGTCTATATAGTGCACAATCGATGACACTGGGATGACATCATCCTGGATGCGAGGCGTGTGAGGCTGCAGGACGAATGGCCGTCCCACATTATGACGACACATGTGGCGTCTACTAAACCGCCGATCGTGGCGCAAACGACGTTGCCGCCAAACATCATCTCCTTTGTTTGATCGTATTTGGTCGTCCTTCGTGGCTTACAAATCATTGTTTGGTCCTATTTGGTAAAGTCGCGTGATAGCAATTCAGCGCGAGTAGGACGCGCGTACCGACACCACCGTTGCCCATCATGTCAGATCCTGTAGCAGCCAAGAGTACTTTTCTGTGCATGTATATGTCCAATCATCCAGACACCCTGGTGTCCTATGTCAAGCATTTTGGAAAAATCAGCGACTCCACCATTTCAGGTGCTCAGATGACGTCCATCGACTCCAATGCAAGCTGTTTCTTTCTATCCGCGTCTGTCAGTACCTTATAACTCCATTGCCCAGGGAATGACACTCTCATATCAATCTAAATCTGGCAAATCCCAAGTGCGCGTAGAGTTCGATCCTCCTCTCTTAGGATACGACGAAGTGAAGCCTCGTCTTCTTTCTATGAAAGCCGACGCGGAAGAATCTCTCGGAATGGTACGATTTGTTTCATTTTTATTTCTCCCTCATTCAACTCTCAGTGATGTAGATGCCAGCGCCCCAAATTAATAAGTTCTACGTCTCAAAGACATGGCTTCCGGTGATCGTCGGTGAGGCTGCCCTCGCATACGTCACATTGGCCCCTTCGTCTGCTGCAGGCATCCCCTCATATTGGGTTCCGGGCTCTTTTATGCTCAACAAACTAGGCGGAATGCCAACTGTTAAATCAATATGGTCAATTACACTCGTTGTCCATTTTTTGGAGGCTTTCTACACTTTGATTCTCGTCAGAAGGCACAAAACCGGCTTCCTTCTTGGGGTGAGTTGTACATTTCTTCTGTTCGAACACATGCTTATGTAGTGAGGGAATCATAGGCAGCGTACTATTTTTCCACAATCATTTTTGGAATACCAGTATGGTCAGAGATTAGGAAACGCGTTCAGAAGGCGAGGATTGACTCTATCATGAAGGGTAAATAGAATCTTGTAAAACTCGCAGTATCTTCGTAATCTGTAATTTATATCCAACGCTTTGAGCAGTATTTGGATGAGTTGTATCGATTCTTGCTCGATATTGTCGATGGCGCAGTGAAATGTCTCCACGTAGACGTTGACGACTGGCGGTGATTTTCAACGAAGCGCTTAGCCTGAAGGACGTGTCTAAGTATTCAGTCTAATAGGACAATTAGTTTGCCCAACGCTACAACAGATCAGCAAATCGTACAACCCCTTCTAATGATCACTCATAGACGACCGCAATCACCCACGCCTACGCATTCAAATATTCAATGCCCCGCCGCATGAGGGCCCAAAGGTTTCGGAACATCCTCCCCAATATCGCCATCCCTCGCACCCAAAACATCCATCAAATCATTCTTCTTGAACATGAAAGCAGTCTCGATAGCCGTGGGTTTGCCCTGGCGAGGATCAGCGCCTCCATCCATAAGTACCCGAACCACAGCATCGTGCCCCTTGAACACGGCTCCTGCAATAGGGCTTTGCATATTATTGTTGACGCGGTTGGGATCTGACCCTCGTTTGATTAGCTCCGAGACGAGTTCTGCGTGGCCTGAGTAAGCTGCGAGCATCAAAAGCGTATTTCCTAAGTCACCACAATACGTTTTGAGTGTCAACGAATAAGAACCAGGTCGAGTAATAACAGCACCTTTCTCGTTCGTCAGGTTCGGAGGCAGGCCCTGGTCAACAGCCGCAAGTAGCAATTCAGAGTTACCGTTCCGAGCAGCATCGAACATTCGTGAAGCAAATTCAATTGCCTCACTGGGGAGCTGCGTCATCGACCATAGTCAGGAAAGCAAGCGATGGTGGAACCATAAAGAAGAGAGGGAGAAAGACGGACTTGTGCTGCATCTGGCATGGCGCTCGTTGACGAAAGTTTGATCGGCTGCGGAAAATGCATCATTTTTATTGTTCAGTGTGTGAACCTCCATCTCAAGATGGGCATATTAAATCAATCCGCAGTCACCCTGAGCACTTGACCCAAGACATCCAAATCAAGTAATATGACTATGTGGCTGAAAATACTATATAAAGCACCCATCATAAAATTGCATCTCTCTTCTCAACCACAATCATCTCAGCCTACAGTTCTCAAGATGCAAAATTTTAATCATTTTTCTGTGAAATCTCACAGAAATTCTACCAACACCACTGTTCATGTTACTACCTCTGATGGTAATAGTGACAATTGGATGGTCAATAATATCACAACTAGGAGCAATGGAGATTGTGTTATTGTTAAAGAGGCTCCTGCTAAAACCAAGAGAGATTGGCTTGGCAAGCTAGGGTTTTTGCTGTCCAGATATACATGCAGTTCAGTTGGATGTAGGTTATTCTGATCATGGTCTATGGTCCACATGTCATAATAAATGCTAACCTTATATCTTTAGGGTCATTTGCAGGTGACCCAGACAAATGTTCTCTTAAAGACTTTCCAGAAGGTTATAAGTTGTTTGCTGTCAATGTAGGAGGGAGGACAGATTACTATCTTTGTGGTATGTCTTCAGAGTTCTTCACAATTAAGATGTTGAATAGGCTATACTTTGTTGTTAGGCTTTACTACAAAGAAGTTTCGCTCTTCTCAGGAGTTTCATCTCCATCTTCTGTGGCTCATGAAGGGTATGCCAACTACAAAGGAACAACATTCAACTTGTGACTGTCGCTATTGTGGCCACACATCTCAGAAAGAAATCAATAAAAGATATTCTCTGTCTATCAGAAACAACCCCTCCTCACATGCATCATTATCAAAGCGCCATAACAATAGGTCTTCATCTCAGCACAAGATTACCAAGTGTAGAGGCAATGGCATTATTTCAACTTTAAGGAAAGCTCCTAGAGTTGCTCAGCCTCCAATTCACTATCCTACTATTGGTCAACAAACTGCTCAGTCTTCCTCTAATAATGCAATGGAAGTAGACTAGACTTCCAGTCTTATGGAGGTAAGAACATATTCTTCATTATTATTGCTCTATTCAAGCAAATAAGTTATCTAGATTCTAAAACATCTTTTTTCTTTCTTGCTTTCTTTCTTTCTGCTCTTTGCTCTGTCAATATTCATCATGATCATGCTTTCTTTTTCTTCAAGGATTATTATTCTTTGAAGTGCTTTTTGGGTGCAGATAAAAATATTGAAAAGACACAGTAGGCTAGACCTAGTATTTTCTCCTTTTGGATATCAGATTTGTAAATGCCTTTCTTGATACACTGTATGAATTCTTTTCTTTTGTCTTGAGCCAGTGGTTCTTCCTCTACTTGTTATGTTTGTACAACCTGATCAATATCACAATATTGCAATATTTTCCTCTATTTTTTGAGGGATTGATATCAAAATGAGCTCTAGATGTAACATCTTGCTGATATACAGAGGTAAAGCCTGACAATGATGGTACTGGTGGATGCATGCAGTTGTGGTCTACGATGACCTTGGTAGAGTTGGAGAAGTGATTGAAGCCTTTGAGAATCAAGAAGCTTCCAGTTCCCAGAATCTAATGAGAAAGAAAAAGGAAAAGTTATCTGTGAGCACAGAAGAAGTCGTAACTTGAAGCACAACTGGGTCTCATATGCACAAAAGAGGTGGCTGTAAGCACAATACACTGTTATTCAGATCAGTCCTTCAGCAGCTTGAAGGACAAGCACTGATTACTATTGTATCTTGGGAAAATTCTGAACAGACTTTGAGAATTGAGACATGAGTTGACTGCAAAAAAAGATTAGATTCAGAGAAAATTACATGTACACTACGAAATTCTCACATATGCGGCTGGATCTCTGATATTGGCATCACATCATGGTTACACCGGATAATCCGTGGTCCCCAATCAGCGGCAGTCACGATGCGGAGTTCAATACCAACAGCACGTGTACATCAACTTGAGCGCATCAATATAACCGGAAAACCAAGAGATTGATTGATTGATACAAAGCATTACAGACGCTCAGTTACGCAAACAGAAATCACAACAGCAATACGAAGCGCAAACCTCACTTCCCGTTCTTAAACACCTTACCAAACTTTGAATTCTTCGATCTCGACTTCGTTTTAGTCTTTGTGATAGTTTTGACGATGGTATACGAGGCGTCACTGTCGCTATCGGACGAAGACAGCCAAGAATGGCGTTGGAAGTGATCGTGACCTCGGCGGTCAGGCTCGCGGATGGTGACGCCTGATTTGGGGGAAAAATGCTCGGGGGATTGCGTCTTCTTGGAAACTGGAATTAGTTCCCAGATTTTGCGATCGTGAGATTCTTGCGGATACCGATTGGCTAATTTAACCTGACAGCAAACTGCGTCACAAATCCCGCATGGGAAAACATAACGTTCACTGACCGGTGTGCCTCTACGACCATCTTGCATTTCCCAAACAGTTTCGCTATTGGGCCAGAGGATTCTACAGACCAAGCGGATCATGAATCAAGGGTGATGCTGACGTCGAGATGATACCCGTACCTCACAAGCCCGACGTTGGAGCTGTCAACCTCCACCGTCCACGAAACCGGGTACTCGCTAGCGATAATGGGAACGCCGCTACCGAGCTCTTTTTCCACAGTAAGATACAGATTATTAGATAGACTCTTGATGCTCCAGCCTTTGCCTAACGGGAGGAACTCCCACTAAGGAACATTAAGGTCACCAACGATAAGCTTGGAGTACGTGAAAATGGTTACCGTCACTTACCTGTTGGTTCGCATGCCCGTGATAATTCCACGCGATGACTGACTTATGGTCCCCTCCGCTCAAATCCACTGTGCTTGCCCAAAGGTGGCTCTTAATCTCGTACACTCCAGGTTCGATTCCTGCGGGGGTTGTGGAGGAAACCGTGGCCGCAGTGGGCGGTTCAAGCGGAAGAGGATAATTCATGGGTGAATGGTACCCGGAGTTAAGACTCAAGGTCGAACTATGGCTAGAAAGGCGATGCACAGATTTTGTCGAAGGCGATAGATCTGGCGACGATGAAAAATCGTTGACAGTGCTGGTGCCGAATCGCATCGGAGGAGACATGGGTGGAGTGGCCGTCCTAGGTATGGCGAATCGGTGCATGTCATCAATCATGTGCATCTACACGGGGAGTCGTCCTTATAATCGCAGAGATATAGCACACAGACATGCTGTAGACGCGAGTAATGCGCAAGTTTCCCAACATTCAGCCGCTGAACGGCATGAGTTAGCTTCAGAACTTTCATATGTGTAGGCATGCTGTGGGATCTTCCGAAATATAGTATTCTTCACAGATCTTGGACGATAAGTGATCATCGATATAGTCGGCCGTGTTCTGGCCTAATGGATGATAGATATAACGACCCTGATGATTCAGAACCAATCATTGCGCAGCGAGTCCAGAAGAGTCGCCGCAGAGTAAATGTCTTTAGCCGCTAAGGTCCTGGATTCAACACAGGATGACTGGTAACAGATTCATGGGTCCACGCTTCAGCAGTATATGTAGCACAGCAGAAACCAATTTTTAGTCCGAATCGTGCTTGATGCGGGCCCATGTAAGGTTGTTATAATTCAGCACTAGCCTGACGGACGCATGCAACAGACGTTACGAGAAATTCTGGCCGGGTTCTTCTGTGAATCTAAGTGTTGCCTATTAACTGCTAGAAGCTGGCTCTCAACGGCGTGTTTGAGGTTTCGACCATTGAGTTTTTTGCATCAGATCGCGAACTCGTAGGCATGAGGTCGGGCTCCCGGGATGACTTGTGTATTAAGCGTATATAAAGCAGCTATCGACACAGCCTGAGGGGGTGATTCAAAGGTCCTTGTATTTGGAGCTGTCGCCCGGTCGAAGTAGTGAACGCGTGAATGGTCGCCGCTGTCAAGTTTGAGCTCGGTTAATTCCGAAGTCTGCAGCTAAATTGCATGCTTGAATTTCTTGAGACATCTTTCTCTTTCTTCGTCTCCTGATACCGAAGACCAGGTTTGCGCCGTTGGACAAGTGAAATCGTCCATCATAGTAAACTCGGGAGCGAAGCAAGTCTAAAATATTGCTCGTGCAAGTGATTAGATCTAACAAACAACAATGCAGCCCGACGATATACAACTGGTAGATTGATAGATCGCTGTCGTAGTGCAGAGCTATTATTAATAAAGAGACAAGGAAAGCAAGGGTGCAAAGGACGAATAATTAATAAATGATCATACAATACGCTCGCTACCCGTCCCAGGCATCCTGCGAGGTAATGCGCTTCAAGCTTCAAGTTTTTAAACTCGTTAGTGGCGTCCATAACACGCTCGACTATCTGCCCATAAATGCATCCCACTTTCTCATACACGAATAGCCATTATAATCTGATGCCTTCTCAGAATCCGCAACTAACGAGTATAAATGGGACAAGACTCACCGAAGCTCTTATTCTGATCACACGCACACCTACCCGCCAACCACTTCTCTTGGCTCCTTGGACAATGTTGGTAAGGGTTGTGTTCGTACCCGATCTCATCGAAGAAATAGATCTGGTCTTTGCTAGCAAAAAGTGCAGCTCCTATACTGTGAATTGGAGCATCCCCCCAACGCTAATGACGTATATGAGCATTGTATTGAAGATCCAAGACACAGAAAAACTGCTAGTTGCCAACGGGCACATCAGAAATCTACTCACCTCGTAATAGAATCCTCCGCTTGCTTCCAAGTAGTCGACATAGTCACTGTACGCAGGAGCTCTCCAGAAGTCCATATCAGCTATCTCAAAGTTGGACCAGACTGGTAAGATGATAAATCAATCTCATGAACAGCACCAGAACATCAAGAGCTAGACGGACAGTGACAGAAGTTGTAACTCTCTCCATGGTCATCGGAGAGAAAACCCATGGCGTTATCTGGTGCAAGATGCTCGGGGTGCAACTTGATGAACTCTGGGTTCGCAGGTCATTAGTACGTTGACGATCGACGGCGTAGAAACACGAGGTTCGCACCCTTTGTGGTCGACCAGAGGGTTTCGATGGTTTTCGGGAACTCGTACATTGTTATCGTAAAGCCTGATAGTGGAAGGGATGTTATGCTGATCAAAGAAAGCGAAGGACGGAACTGTGAACGTACCATAAACTTTGTGTTGGTCTTCCATAAATAGGAACGGATCAAAGTCAATATCGCAGTGGTAATGGATATCGGGCCTACAAAAATTAAGAATGGAGGAACGATACAAAGGAGCCGTACCCACTCGACACGCCAATACCAACGAAAATTCTTCATGAGTTCGTGTTTGTAAAAAGTGCGCGAATTATATCTGTGAATGAAGGTCAATGTATTCATGACAAAAGCGAAGCTAGTAACAAACCTGCACATATTACGGTATGACACACTACCTAGACCCGTAGCAGTCGAGTCAGACAAGGGGGAGCAAAGCGGAATTAGAAGACTCGCCTCCATAGATGATCTGATCTTCCTCCATTTTATTCCGTCCAGCAGTTGCCTTTTCTTCATCTATCCAATCTGGCTGGAACCAGTCACTAGGAGGTATAAGACCCCAGTGGATCTCAGCGCTGGTCAAGATAGATATGCGTCTGTTCAAGTGACGTCAATATCACTAGTCACGACGACATGGACAACTACAGGGACGTGCTTTTTGAATTCCTCAGTGAACGGTTCCTCGTTTAAGAAAACCCAGGGATAGTGGTATTTCCTATTGAACCTATCTTCAACTTCCCGAACACTTTTAACAGCACTATCCATGTCGTTGTTCCTTGCGAGCATGACGAAAGTCGCGTTCGCTCTCCTGTAGATCAGCGGCATGTCCGAAATATTGACGTTGGGAGGGAGGTAGTATTCTGAGGGAACGCCAGGATCGCCTTTGTTACCGCCAAATTGTGATTTTATGTTTGAGATGGAGGTGACACGTCCATATTCTTGATGAGTTAGAGATAGAATGAAATGTAAGCCGATCTGCAGACAGGATCAGAGACGGCCGCAGGTCATGGAACAGAAGCAACGAGTTCCGCACGATCAGTAGCCCGACAAGGACGACATATCGCCCGAGCGGTGACATTTCTTGAAAGGGAGTAGTAATGAGAGGTTCGTTGACAAGGAGGCGGTCGTCGTCGTCGTACGCGAAGAGTAGTTTGTAATTGTGACCACTCCCTGATTGATTGGAGTATTGCGTGGTGGTGGAGTTCACACGCTCACGTCTCTCTTCTCTCCTCCTCCAACAACGACGACGGCACTTAATTACGTGCATGCCATTGTACTAGTAGGCAGCTTCTGTGGATGCTTCCTATTTCTGGACGCAGCCAAGAACTCCATGCAGCGTTGGGAGAGAGGCCAACGTGGTCTTCCGCACTGTACGTCTATGGTCGGACATGATACAGTATTGCGGGTCGCCGTATCCTCCATGTCCCGCCTGCTACAAAATATCGATTCAGTGCGGATGTGATCATACATAGACTGGGTTTCTTAAAAACCCCTGCCCACCCAATGGCTCTTCTCGACTCTCTGCTGCTATCATGAGCGTCATTGAAAACACCAAATACGTTCTCATCAACGTCGAAGGCAATAACGCCTTGGATCTCTCGTTGGCTGACGATGCGAGCGTAATCGGTTGGCCTGTCAATCGCAACAATAACCAACAGGTATTTCCCCCTGACTTACCCCTGTACGACAATCCTCCTGAATCCCATTTGCAGTGGCTTCTTCAGCACAACGGCGCAAGCTGGACCTTCCAATCAGTTCAAACTGGCGCATTTCTGGCTCCAGGCAGCCTGCCTGCAATGGATGGGACAAGACTAAGTGTTTCCCAGTGCCCCTATATATGGGATATATGGCCCGATGAACAAGACAATAGTACCTTCCGTATCTTTGTTCCCAAGACTAGTTTTAACATAGACCTCAGTGATCACGGTATGTGTTTTTATCCATGTGAAATATCCATGCAGTCAATGTCAACCCTTCATTAGGGAACCCTAACGGCGGTATACCTGTGGTTGTTTGGAGCAAGTGGGCCGGACGAAATCAGACTTGGCGTTTTGAGCCTGGTAAGTCGACCCCAAGACCAAACGAGGAAGGATCAGGGCTCATTCTTGTTTTGTCAGTGTCAACTTGATTTTGATGATGAACATTTTTTGATAGTCCTGGACAATACAACGATACAACGCTATGTTTAAACTATGTGGACGTTGACTGCTACGGACTAAAATGGACTATATTTTGCAATCTAGTTATGATTTGTTTTGATCTTCCAGCTACAGTACTACCTGCGGTCACCTTATCTTTATGGGTTTGATTCTCTGGATATCCTTTGGATAAATGGTTATGAATTTACGCCAGAAGACAGTTGTGAAACTGTTTCATGAATTACTTGTTACATAATCTATCACTGAACTGACCTTTTCGTGTTGCCGAAATAGCGGTTTTCGCCTTGAAATTTATTTGCTTCACTCCAAAACTCTCACCTTCCGTTAGATGATTTTGTAATATGCGAAGGTAAGGACAGAACTTGGTTTTCCGACAGGTGATATCACCTCAAACCTGAACTCCTCGGTCCGCCGACTCGGAGATGCGAATGATCGTACCCCTTTCCCTTGGTCGAATACTCGCATCAACAATCCTACGTAATAATATACGGCTTTGCGTGCGTTCGCTCATCGAGGAAGTTGGATAGCAGCCAGTGACTCAGTTTAGATGAATCCCTGGAATCCCTCACACTGCGCAATCTAAGGCGTTTAAGCGGCTTAACTTCGATCAGGAAACCCGCTGCTTCAATCTCCCAAATGCGTCTCGGTGGGCATCTCTGACGTGCAAAGTGGTCTACATCATGATACTGGACCAGCGCGAGTCGTCCGTCCATGTTGATGATTCGGCTATCAGAAGACTCTCGCTGCTGAGACTTGCATGTGCTGCTCCTGATGGCCGAGCCCATTGCCTTTTGAATAATGCTATGTGAGGTAGTTCAAGCATACTGTACTGGGCGTGATCCTACGCTCTGCGCTCAACGCCCCAGGACGCTGTTCGGGGATATCATACGACCATTTCAATCCTTTAAGTAGAGGATTGAAGGCCGACTTTGGTCCATCCTCTTCATCCCAGCCCATCATGAAATCTTTCCAGTGTCTCTTACTTTCGACGCTTGTGCTTGTCCCAAGTATCTTGGCGAGCAATCATTTCTATGGCATTACCATCTCTAGTTTCTCGAGCAGTGGTGCTTGTCGCTCCTCCTGTACGCAGTAATCTTCTCTCTTTCGCTTTTTATATTGATCCTGATTGCTGTACTGGTCAACCTAGCGGAATGGATGAGCATAGTATCTGCTGCCAAAGGCCAAGGTTTCCCCCGTTTCCGAATCTACGGGAACGATTGCGGTACGTGTATATTTTCATGGAACATCGGTTGAAATGACAAGAATGTCTTGTTCACTGCGCGTCCCGTATAGGTACTACTTTCGACTATGCTACTAATGCAGCCCAAGCGAATGGGATGCAAGTATTGATCGGAATCTACGCCAGTACGCATTTTTTGTTCCCTCTACTTCTGCTTTTTCAGAGTTTGTTTAATGCGATGGTACGCAGACTCCGGAACAATGGCAGCTTCAAATACTCAGGTTGGTTCTTGCACATATTTCATATCTGTGAGATATGCTGAAGCACGATGGGTAGATTGACAACGATGTGGGAGCCTTCCTTGCTGCCGTAAACAAATATGGAACGGGTCCTATTGAAGGTTTGACCATTGGAAACGAAGTAAACGACACCCCGCAAAATATCATGGCCAAGGTCTGGGACGTACGAGGATATCTTAACAATGTTATGAACTATCACGGTCCAATTTCTACCGTACATACTTGGGTATGTAGTCATCATTGTCTCTTCCGCTTTGTGGGCTTGACAGCAAACATTACTTTTGTTAGGTGGAGGTCATGAACAACCCGGTTCTGTGCGATGCCGATCGTGTCACCGTCAATGCACATGCATTCTACGATGGGAACCAGAGATCCAGCGACGCGGGGTCTTTCATTGCTAACATTGTTATGCCAAACATTCGCAATTCCTGTGCGCCGTATTCCGCTGTTAATAATATTGTTATTACGGAGAGTGGATGGCCTTCCAGGGGCGGCAACAACGGGGTAGCCGTGGCATCTGTTGGGGATGAACAGACTGCATTGTCTGGACTTAACTGCGCAGGTACGGTTTGTTGTGGTGCTTGGTTAAACTACAAAGTAATCACGTTCGTCTGATGTCATGATTAGGTGTTAAGATGTTCGCGTTCGAGGCGGACGACTCGCTTTGGAAAAATGCAAACGATAATGAGAAAAGTGCGTGTTTTCTTTACTGTATCATCAGGACTTTCGTTATGAGATCTCTTTTTCGCCATAGGCTTCGGGATTATGGGGAAACCTGGGATGGATCTTGGCGCTGCCTTGTCCGCTTGCTAAATAATATAGGGGCTGTACAAGGAAGCTATCTATTTGATTAATTTATGTGTAGGCGCATGTCATGACTACAATAACAGAGACTCGGACAATTGGACAAGCATATTAAGATCAAGCTTCAGAATCTGGGCCGTATTGATCCAGCCCTTGGGCATCTCTGATCAGTTCGTCCTCTATGACGACGTCCTGATCAACCGGGTCCTGCTCCTGCTCCAGTTCCTCTTCCTCTTCATCTTCCTCTTCGGGTGGATCCTCACTAGGATCGAACTCTTCCACGACTTCATCTTCAGGCTGTTCCCCATTGACAGTCTCTGAGTCCACATCCATATCCTGTCCTTCCGGCTGTGATTGAGCTTGGTTATCATCGTCGGGCAGAAGTGCAGCTGCCGCCGCGCCCGCCTTTTCCTTCCCTTTCGATTTGGAGGTTGGCATGGATTGTGGGGGACCCATTGGTTCGTTCGCCAAAGGCAACTCGGCTGCCTTGCCTTTCGTGCTCACGCTGACGGAACCTGACTTGCGGCTAGATTTTTGAAGTTCACGATAAACTATATGTAACATTATGCGAGCCACACAGAATGAGCAATGAAGGGGAAATGACGCAGTTTGGAAGATGGTACCTTGGAGCTCGGACTGTAGTCGTTCGATTATATCTCCGAATTCTATGAGTTCGAGAGCGCGGACCACATCTGAGGCGGAGACACTTTTGTGTTGCTTGGACGTGGCTACTTCATGAGCGCTGATGATCTAGCTGTGAATACCATATAAGTTAGCATGAACATGACATACGTGGCAGCTTATGATATCGTTGGTCAGAAACGTGAGGAATGGCAATAACAAATAATGGACTTGCCAAGATAGTTGATGAACACAGAGGACCCTTTGACAAGAGCAAGTCCAGCTTCCTTCTGAAGCTTTGCGTGTTCAGGGAGCTAAATGCGCTGTCAGCACTGATGGACGGAGAGGAAGCGAGAAGAAGATTAACAGGAACTTTAGCAATCTTTGTCACAAGCATCTTGGGTAGCTCAAAGTTGTCGATTCCATCTGAGACGGCGTGTTGCTGGGATTCTGCGGTTATCTGAGCACTAGACGTTTCTTTTCTCGGCATAGCGATAGTCCTACATACACTGATTTGAATTTCAGCAGGAATGTAGCCGCAATCTGTCACAAATCACGTGACTACATGATGCTACCGTGACACATCGCGTCCTACTTACCAAGCCTTTGCAACGCTCGTTGCCGTCGTTGACCATGTCGCTCAGCCCTGGTCCTTCGTCGTCGGCGTCATTTACAATGTCTTTGGATGTCTCGCCAAGCACAGCCGTGTCTTCTCCTCCTGTTACCAAAATTGACGAGGTATGTTGGTTTGATGCGATGGAAGTACCACAAAAAGTGATGCCGACAACAGGAAGAAGAAGAGCCCTCATTGAAGCCTACTGACGAAGTAAGTGTTCATAAGGTTTCATTCTATTTTATTAACTAGCCCCTAGGATGATGAAGAAGCTCGCTGGGCTAGGCTCGAGTATCTGTTAGAGAAGTCGGCCGTATACTCCGGTATGCTCAAGGAGCGAATGGATCTCGCCCTTAACCGCCAGCGCCAACTAGATAAGGAGGTTGCACGATCGGATAATGAGGGCGAGCCCGAAGGTATTGGCAAAAAACGGCATTTAGCCGCCGACAATACAAGCTCCTCTACTTCATTCAAGCGTAAAAAGATGGAGGACGGGTCTGCAACTGATTCTGCCGAAGCGCAGAAACCGGATTATAAGATATTTGAACAGCCGCGTCTCGTTAGTGGAACGAAACTGAAGGATTATCAGTTGGAAGGAGTCGCGTGGATGGCCGGATTGCATGAGAATGGGATATCTGGTATCCTTGCAGATGAAATGGGTCTTGGCAAGGTACGGTTGTTCATTCGTGTCTGTATTTTTCTTGACTGACGGCTTTGCGTGTACAGACGCTACAAACGATTGCATTTGCCGCTTATTTACGAGGCCGTATGAGTAAACCCTTCCTGGTCGTGTGCCCGCTCAGTGTGCTCTACAATTGGATATCCGAATTTAAGAAATTTGCTCCAGAAGTAATGTTCCCTTCTGCATCTTATGAAGGGCCTTTCTTATTTTTTTCTGCTTGGATAGATACCTGTATGCATGTACCACGGGACTCCTGCGGAACGTGCTGACATTAGGCAAGTCTATATGGATACCTCCTTGTTGTTAGAGGATTATCATGAAGACGGGAGACGACAAGGAGACACATTCGATGAGACCCGTTCGAAAGGACGGGGCCAACGCGGTAAGGCAAAAGGCAAAAACAAAGGGGGTAAAAAACGAGCTCCTCGCAAAATCAGTAAACCCGTGGATCTGGTGAACGATGAATCGGCAGACAAGGAACCCATAGACCCTGGACTCGAGCCTGAAGAAGTGACTCACCAAAGGGCCCTGAAGAACAAGTTTCCTGTCGTCGTTACCACCTACGAGATGATCATGAAAGACCGTGCTCACTTATCTCATTATCGATGGGGTTTCATTGTTGTGGATGAAGGGCACAGGTTGAAGAACATGGATTGTAAGCTGATGCAAGAGATCAAACGTTATGAAAGTGCAGGGAGAATGGTGTTAACCGGTACGCCATTACATGTAAGTACCTTGTGTCTGATACCGATCCTTTGACTGACCATTTGATCTTCAATCACAGAATAACTTGGCAGAACTGTGGTCGTTAATGAACTTTATCCTTCCTGATATTTTCCATGACCTGGACTCGTTTCAAGAATGGTATGTTTCTCTGTTAAGTCTTCGAACGTCTTTGATCGGTGTTCTGGAAGGTTCAACCTACCGACTCTTCAAACATCCCTTCCTTCTTCACGATCTACGATGATCATTTCTACATTGCAGGCTATAATTAAACCATTCCTTTTACGTCGTCTGAAGGCAGATGTGGAAAAGGACACAATACCACCGAAGAAAGAATATGTTATATATGCCCCACTCACTGAGACTCAACGAGAGATTTACGACTCGATTGTTGAGGGCGAATTGAGAGCATACTTATTGAAGACGCAGAGAGACAAGGAGGAAACTAAGGCGGTCAGTATAGATCAGGATGCGCCGATGGAGCTAAGGAGCGCAAAATGGAAAGGGAAATCCACGAAGGGAAATACCTTTGATATTCTGGACGGAGATGACGAAGAATACTTCGAACTTCTGGAGTCTGGCAAGTTAGTTGAGATGACTAAGAACAAGACAAAAGTGAAAGATGTAAAGGAAGCTGGAAGAGAATATCACAATAAGGTCAAACGTCAGTGTCCTTATCTAATGAAGTCTGGTTCGTCTTGCTGACTTATGCTGACATTGTTTCAGTGAAAAAAGTCAACAATATGAAGCTACAGAATACTGTGATGCAGTTGCGCAAAGTCTGCTCGCATCCGTTCTTGTTTGACTGGCCAGTTGATCCCGACTCCAGACAGCCAATTGTGGATGAGAATCTGGTTAATGCTAGTGGTAAGATGATGCTGCTCGAAAGGTTGTTGGACGAGCTGTTCGCTCGTGGTCATAAAGTTTTGCTGTTCAGCCAGTTTACCATGATGCTTGATATTATCGAGGTGAACTTCACCCCCTAAGCATGTTTCGTAAACGCTGATCTCCTCGTAGGATTGGGCCTTGGAATTCAAAGGTTGGAAGATGTGCCGCATTGACGGCTCAACCTCTGCTCTGGATCGTCGTGAACAAGTCGAGACTTTCCAGGAAGCTTCAGAGGACTCTCCGAATTTGTTCCTTCTCAGCACAAGAGCTGGAGGAATGGGTCTCAACCTCACTGCCGCAGACACCGTGATTTTCTATGATCAAGATTGGGTATATCTCACGATTCTCGAACATTTCTTTCCGTCACTTACAAATCGAGGACAGAACCCACAGATGGATTTACAAGCTCAAGATAGATGCCATAGAATCGGGCAGACTAAACCCGTATTGGTCTTCCGGCTAGTCACCGCACATACAATCGAGACGAAGATCATGCAGCGCGCAACGGAGAAGAGGCAACTGGAGGCCCTTGTCATAGCAAAAGGTGAACCTGTCTTCTTCACACGACACTTTGCCGGCACACGCTAATCTGCAAGCTCATATTAAGGGAAATTCCGCATGCCAGCTCTAGCGGCCGATAAGCCAGCGGCTAAGAAAGAAACCATGGCAAAGATGGCGGCGGATCTGCTGAGACTTGAGGGCGAGCAGATACAGATCGTCCCCAGCACAGCTGCTGGGAAGAAAGCCATCGCTCTTAGCGATGAAGAATTGAATATGTTAATGGATAGAAACTTGGTCGAGATGGCCAATAGAGGCACTGGTTGGAACTCTGCTGGGGCCCGAGCTGGCGCGACGAAGAAGGCTGCCTTTGCAGTATTCAACGCTCCTCCCCTCGATCAGGAGAGTGATGTAGTTTCAAATATGATGGGAGAATCGATGGACAATTAAACAATATAATTACACTAAATCGCAACTACTTGTATACACCCATTTTGAGATACCATTACAACTAATGTCATAAACTACCTTGTATCTGGCTGAGAGAGCGAAACGTCACAAGTCCATTGATCACAAGCGCTGAAGTCCATACTGTCGTGATCTACAAGCAGGTACTGCTCAGGCTCAGGCTCGGTGGATGAGGAATATGACGGGGATTCGTAGGTGCCATGTTCAAAGATGAAAGGATAGCGGTCGGCAGTCTCGCCACAAAAAGACGATGGTGACAATAACCCGCCATCGTAGCCCCAGTACCCAGCAGACACACGCGGCTCAGAGGGTGCAGGCACCGATGACGTGTCATCGAAGCCGCTAACACCCGTGAAACCAAAATGCATTAAATTGTCGACTTCCGGAAGTGGTGCCAGCACACTCTCGTAATCTACGTAGGGCACGTCGTTGTTCATTGTCGGGGCGCTCTGATTCAAGCTCGGAGGGATCATTGGTGGCAAGATTATGGATGATTCGGAGGGATTAGAAGTTATGAATGGCGGAACTGGCAGGGAGTTTAGGTCTGTGCCCTTGGATTGAGTCGGATAAAGTTCGTCTTCCATGGTTGGACCTTGTCCAGAAAGAGGGGCGAGATCTTTCTCTTCGCGAGCCGCTCGAAATACCTCGTATGCTTGCTCACGCACTCGTATCAAGGTTTCCTGTAAGACCGTGGCACATAGATCAGACGAAAGGAATAAATGCGAACAGGTCAAACGAACCACGTTGGTACGTTGGTTGCAATGGACAAGTCCTTCCGAGTACAAAGCCAATCCGTCGTCAAACTCGCTCAATGAAAGCTCCGCGAGAGGACAAAGTGGACTCCTGATGACCAATCTACTCAGAATAGTCTGACAGAAAAACGCAAAGTTAGTCGTCTACAGTCGACTGAAACCAGATAGACATACGCAGCTGGTGAATACCAAAGACCAGCAGAACCAATACTGAAGGGCAAACAGTCGATGCCTCAAATACAGAGCCTTCAAACTCCGGATGACACGAAGAGCACAATCGAATGTTGTCAGCACAGAAGGCGCAAACGTATGTTCCAACGGATTCAGCGGCTGTGATTGGAGAGCTTCTCTCGCACAACTTCGATGCAGATACATTAGGGCTGAGGCAAATTATCAGCACCAGCTTGCATTATGCAATCATTGAAGACGACACTCACTTGCATCTTTAGCGAATATGATGGAAATTTGTTGCATGGCAGTGGCAGGATCGTCTGATAGATTGTGTGGATGTTCACTCCCTATATTGGAGATCTGCAACTTCAAAGGTACAGGGAATGTCTTGATTTTTAAATCGAGATCTAACACTGCAGAATATTCGGGCTTCTCCTTCTGTACACTGTAGATATGTTCAGCGACAGATTGTACGCACGTAGCTGCGTATTGGAATCTCCATGTTTGATCTATCGCAAACAGATGAGTCAATGTAAATAATCGGAAGCGCGATTATGCATACATGTCCAATCATTCTCTGCTGTTTCTCCTGGTGGAAGCGACGGGAAGGGACAGTCGACATATCTCAGATTAAAATATGGAGGTCGCCTATACATTATACCCTAACAAAGCTCGTTAGTGTTTAATAAGAGTGGGGTGATATTGATACGAACTTCGTGCTGATCAGAGCCAAATAATTCCCAGAAGATAAGTCTCTTTCTTTGAACTTCTTCATCGGAGCCAGAGTTTGAGCCGTCCCTATCTATTGATACGTCTCTAATTAGACACGGAAATAGAAGTGAATGTGAGGAAAAAACCTTACCAAGGCCGATCTATAATGCATCACAGCGGTTAATTAAAAAAATCCATATAACTGTGGAATAGTAATCACAATTGATGCGATCCTACAGGCGAATCCGGTACCTAACCACACAGCTTCTGAGCCATGCTGATACGTATACATCACGCGCAGGAGAAACCAGAGGGCTAACACTGCCCAGTACGTGGCCTCCAAGACCACAGGGGTGAAAGCGAGACAAGCTTTTGATAAGAGAACTAGCTTTTTTGCCTCGGAAGTTAGTTCAGTCGAAAGACCGTATGACACGAGGGCGAAAAAGACTGCCAGATTGTGTGTGTGGATCGACTCGATGGGGCGCGAATATATGGGTTCAAATACATTCTTTTGGTAATCTTCACGTCTGATCGGCTTATATCTGTAGAAAGAAAGAAAAAAAGAAAACCCAGTGAAGTATGGGCTTTGAAGAATAAGATGCACAACTTACGCCCAACCGTGGTTGTTGAAATACGCATCGCTCCACTTTTGAGCAAAATCGCGCGAAGGTATGAAGGGCTCGAATATCGACTTGTCATATGAGACATTTTTCATGCCCAGCGGAAATGTTGCAGCAAGGTAAATGATCTCAACGGATAGATCAGGATGATCAAAATGACGGGCTACTTGAAGCCTGGGATCCTGGCTTTCCTAAGAATGACGTATTCAGTCTACATAGAAATCAACCCAAAAACTGTGAATCAGCTTACCGAGAGGCGGTTCAAGTTTTTTGGAAGAGCGGTGCCTGTCGGAAGCTTGATCAAGTCATCATCGTCCGGTAGAAATTCCTTTTTGCCCCAGTACGAGGTAGGCAATGACAAGGAGTGTGGGTCCTGGTACCCGTGTGTTTTATCAGCCATAATTGTTTCCAGCTCTCTAATCCTGACTCTCATAGACTCAATCTCTCTCATTAGTGTCAAAGCATGAGCGAAAGGCACCCTTGAAGGCCAAGAATAATCATGAGCGCATTCTACGATGACAAGGAGTGGGAAAAACGCACCCTTCTCTCCCTGTGGCCTCTATGTCACCTACTAGAAAGAAAGCAGCGCGTATATATTTAAACTAGATGTCATCAAAAGATTATAGATGACCATACCACGTTGATAGACATGAGAACACGACCGACACATGTCAATCCTACTAAACAGATAGAACCATTCAAAATCTGCATGAGAAAAGGACACAGGAGCATACTTGTCGTCTTCGAGCTTTGACCATTGGCTTTGATTATTTCGTATAGCACCCCATGCGGAGACCTTGAAATCGGCATCGATATTTGCTATGTTTGTCTGCATGATTGTTATGTATGTCGAAACGTCGAGAAATTTGAAGGAAATGACCAAGGGGACATGTCAAGTTGGAAGAATAGCAGGAGTCATCAAGCAAATGAGTTGCTAACATCGTCGGGGACGTATTACCAAGAAGTGTATTATCATGTCCATCCGCTCGATCACATAATCCGGAGTGCCACATCCGCTGCATACAGTTTACGTTCTCGCCTTAACGACATCTTTCGCCGTTCCCCGGCCAAATATTTTGGTAGTCCAGACCACGGTCCTCTCCACTCCTGCCCCAACCGCTACTAGCATGGCTAGATCGACTGAAAGTCCGGTAGCAGCAGCATTCATGAACCTTGGTGCGAACACCTTCCAAACCATTAGGTGTCTCCTCAGCCATGCCGCGCTCACAGCACTCCCAAACACTAATGCTCCGAAGTACATCGTCATTCCCAATGCCACCCGCAAAGAATTCCTCTGGACATGTATTACGGAAGTTTGCTGTGGAACCGGTGATACATTCCACAATGCTAGTAGTACGCTTGCAAGTCCCAGCATGAATTGTGGCCCAAAGGTATTCATAATGACCAGTGCAGGCGAAATAGGGTACTTGAGAGTAGAAGTGAGTAGGAACGCGGATTTCCACTGAATCGAGGGAATTGTCGACTGATGTCCTGTTCCATGGAAAGTATGGATCGCAAGAAGGGCGAGCGGGACGATTTCTGAGAACGACACAGAAACATTGAAGAATGGTGGGGCATTTGCGTCCAGCACAACTGAAGGGTTGGCTGAGTTCATCGCTGTCTCCAATGCTTTGACATCTCGCACACTATCTACCACCTCCAAATAAGACAAGATAGCAATTACGGCCAAAGCCAGAACAACTTGACCCGTAAGTTGGGTTGTGACCCACAAGGCACCGAAAAACATGGACCAAAAGATTAGATACGGTGCCCCGTACGCATTTGCGAAGCCGAGTACCGTAACCTTCTTCTGCTCATCTCTCCCGCTTGGCTCCGTCGTGATGCGCAAGCACGAAGGGACCATCCACCAAAGACTGGGTCCAATAATCGATATCCCACACACAGCGATCCAGCCCAGAATCGTTCTCACACTTCGCAACAACGACCCCCATTCATGGCCGAGAATATCAGAGGATTCCATCCACTCCAATACCCAACATCCACTCCCTAGTACCAGGACCGGCCGCAAAATCCACGGCAATATTAGCGCTGCCACCCCATGGTTTGACTTGGACACCGCCAAAAACCCGTTCAAAACGGACGGAATGGCTAACGTTGTGGGCAGTATAAGCACTAAGACAACCAGTGGGGGCGATGGAAGAGAAGAGGAGGCAAAGAATGTGACGTGACAATAGGGCTGTTGTTCTTCCCGACAAACTGTGCTGAGCCCTATTAATCGAACGCAGACCGCGAAGAGAGCGGAAAACCCGAGGATCCTATAACGTAATCTTTCTGTAGGCGCTGCAAAACCAGTTAAGACAAACGGCGCAATTGAAGTTACCAGGAACAACGAAACCACGTGGTCTTCCCAAAATGTAAACGAATTGGAAGCAAAAGAGAGCGTGTGGAGTATAAGTATTATGGGGATAGAATTCAGATGTTTCCAGGAGAGTAGCGGTCTGGTGTGATTGAGCATGTGCAAACATGAAAACAAGGAAGTTCCGAATAACAAGCAGTCGAAGACGCTCAAGGATAATCGAGATGTTATAAACGACATGATCAGGCCCGACACTGCGCCCATCCCAGCAAATGGCAAGTTTCGGGATGCGAGCTTGGTGACCCATGCGTTTAAGTCATGGCTAACGTCATCAAGTCGGTGGTACAACGCCCATGTTGCCAACAACCCAACGACCATGGTTGTTAACCCAAGAACCATAAGCGACACATTGAATTGGGCCCACAAAGATCGGCAAGCCGAAAGAGCCAACCGAACGAAATAGACGGTCGAGGCCAACTTTTCGTCAGCATTGGCATTGTTATCCAAAAGAGCCCCCCATGCAATCTCAAGGTCGGACCATACCGAGTCCAGTTCGCCACCTGCTGGACTGCTTCGGTAAGCGTCAAGGTACTGCTTTACCTGAGCTGCATTTATCTGGATGGCTTTTGCATACTCATTCCCTCGATTGAAAAGTTCCGGAATAACTACGCCGAGGTTATTGAAAGGAATGCGAAGACCTAGAAGGAGGGACAACGAAGATACGAGGTCAATCTGTTGAACAGACCTGAATGCAGTAGAGGCCCCGGGAAAAATAGTGCTTGGTAGGAGAGAAGTGGGGACGCTGAGGGCGCCAGCATCAGAAAAGCGTGCCCCTTTGCTATAGATCCAAAGGCCAGGTGAAGTTTCAAGGTCACCATCACCACCATGATCGCCTTTCCTATCCATCCCATGGTCACCCAATACCACCAGGAGCGTATCTTCATCCAAGACTTCTACTACCCGCGCAAGAAACTCGTCCATTTGATCTAATTTAGCTTTCATGGTAGGATGGTCTGGGCCGACACGGTGTCCTACATGATCGACACCCAGGCAATGACCTATGAGAAAGTCCCACGATTTTGTCTCTTCTTCTAGTAACGGAAATAGATGTCGGATGACGCCTTCGTCCACGGTATGCAGATCTTCAACGTTGAATGAATCGTACGGAAATGTCATGTTGGGTTCGAAAGAATCCGGAAATACTGTCATCCAGGTGTCGTCCCCCATAAAACCGATCTGCTGTGCTGTTGTAGAACGAGTCGCAACGGCAGCAAATGGCACGTACTTTCTTCCCTGCAAGACGAAGCTGTTTGATAATGGAGTCTTCATCAATAGAAGATCCGCCAAAATTTGAACCCATGTCAATGAAGGTAGGTAGAGAGCCTGTAGTAAGACCTTTTATGCGCTGTAAAGTAGTTGTCGGAGGGTCCGCGAAGGAATGGAAAATTAGAGAGTGGTGAGGACGGGCTGCAGTCAATTGATATGGTAACTGCAAGACATGATGATGATACGGGGACGGAGGATCCGGTGGGTGTGGACTGATGAAGTCGAAACGGAGTGAGTCAATTATCAAGAATACCGCTCGTTTGTGTGTTGGCGACAGCGTCTCAGCGCTGATATTTATCTCGGCGAGCGACAGTCGATTAAGGAGGAATCCACGAACAAATAGATATAGACCAGTAAGATGGACGAGAAATACCCAGATGAGGATGAAAAGGTTCTTCATCAAGTCACAAAATGTGTCTTACAACGCCGCTTGTTACATACAGTGGCAAGACTTCAAAGCTTCATTTCCGCAACGTCGATGGCCTTGCTTGGTCCAATGCTGAAATTCACTATGTATTCGTAACTTCTACGAAAGAAACGGCTCTTGCTCTTCAGGCTCCATAGATCACTCGCGGGTTCGTCAAGCCAAAGACACACCGGATACCTTCAAACTTCAAGGCGTTATGTCAGTCAGTGTTCTTAGTCTCGAACTTACGCCGTCCTTTTGCAGCCAACTCACTCAAGAAGCTGAAAATGGTCTACCTGAACTAACAGGTTTGAAACCAAGGAAGTACTGTATACAGAAAGCAGAATTCTTGATCTTGGTTCTAACCACGGTTCAAAGACCGGGAATCTTATTGCTGGTTGATGGCAATACGTTTACCCAACTCATAGTCCACCTTCTTGCCTTTCATTCCTGGCCTACTTCTATCCAGTACGCCAATAATGTTGCGCTTTGATCAGCTCGATGCCACTCTAAACTAATTCAGACCGAAATCTCGAACAAAAAAGTCACCGTTGAAGGCAAGCGTAACTCACAGTTACGTTCTAGCACATCTACAATTAGACTTGGAAACGAACAAAGTCATGGAATTAGCCTCGAAGGAGTGCAAGACCTAGCTTTACTACCCACACCCATACTTCGAAAACCTTCGTGACTCTGTACTTGGTGCACATGTGGCATTCTATTAGTGAATAGCCTTCTCAATGTGTGTGATCTGCTGGCTAAAATTCTTGGCTATGGAGAGGAATCATCACCATGAATGTTCGCATTAATATTCTTATCAGCAGCATGTAGTATTCTGCGTATCCCTCAGAATTTCTCATACCATTTGAGAGCATATTCTTGGTCCTATAAAGTCTGACCTGTACTACATCTTTCTGTGTGCTCGCGTTCGTATTGTATCCTCAACTGTGCTCGCACCACCCCAATGAGAGGGAGCGTCGTGTCCGCGTGTTCATAGCGTAATATGCACAGTGTCCATCGCGCGCTACAGCCTTCAGGGGCAACTGAACTAATAACCATAGGAGACCAGCACATTGCGGCCAACTTGAAGAACCTGTGGTGACGATTCAAAAATAACAAACGCCGAAACACGTTGCACAGAACAAACTCCGCAAGTTCCGCGACAATTAAGTGAGTGGCCGAACACATTTATTTCGGCCTCGGCCGTGAACTCAATGCTGGTGTTATCCCTGTGATACTTGCGGTCAGTACTTGACCCACTGGATTGGTGCAGAGTACGCGACTGATTGTGCGCGGTAGATACCAGCGTCAAATCTGCGTCTGCGGGTGGTCAGTGGTTGCGAAACAGGCGACACGCGGTTGGGCACTAGCGCATGTTTTTCATTCCTGGTACTAAACGTGTTACCCTAACAGCTGTCTCGTGCCAATACCCCTTAGGATGAATTCTATCCACCTACCAGACCTTTGCTCGCTCTGCTTAGCTTCAGGACTTGAGCTCCGCATCAACAAGAACTGTCGCAATGTCTGTCTTTCTTCGCAAAAGTGGATCGAAAGCAGCGGTTATCTAAGCCCAGAGGAGCTGATATCTCTTCCTAACCTCAACATAGCCCTTCTATCGTCTCTCTGCCTGCCAACCGCCGATCTATTACAGCTTGGAATCGTCACAAACATATTGACCTTGCTATCCTTTCAAAAAGACGGACGTGGGGTCATGGAATGTCCTCAATTTGTCGAGTAGGTTACATCGTTATATATTCGTGGTTGGTTCGATAACTCTCGTAGGCTATGGAAGCAACTCTCTAGGACAACATCACTGTCGTGGCAAGCGCGTTTCAAGTATGACCTAAGTATGTGGCTGACCGCGCGGGCCGACACGTTGGAGGCGAATGAGCAAATGTCAACACCGACCCTGGAGGAATATATTGTCCTCCGGCGAAAATCGTCCGGAGTGAAGGTTGCTTTCGACCTGACTGAATTCGCAGAAGGTCTCACCATATCCGACGAAACACTACGTCATTACCCTAGCATCCACCGTCTCCGACAAGACGCTATCGATATCATCGCTTGGTCCAGTGTAAGTTCTACCGTACTTTCTTTCCCGATTTTCAACCTCTTCGTCTAGGACCTTGCATCATATAGTCGCGATTACTACCACAAGCGATCACACAACATCGTCAACGTTCTAATAACTGAATTTGACTTCACTGCCCAAGCAGCAATCAATAAAACGAGTCGCCTTATTCAACAAAAGCTCGAAAACTTCTCTCAAAACATACAACCCATCATTTCCTCGCCTGGAGACGCCTGCGCTTATGCGCAAGGATTGCGAGATTGGATCGTAGGCTTTGCCCACTGGATATACGAAACTGATAAATATTTTGGCGACAAGACGGATGAGGTTAAATCACTAGGATGGATTTTCTTGAAAGACAAGGAGGATGACACTACCGACTCTGCTCATTACTGAACTGCTAACTTACTGCTATTTTGCTTCCTAATCACAATTAGTTTTCATCTTGGTTATATCCTACCTGCCTCATCCACTTTGATCAGCTATCCGTTATGGCGCCTTAGACCGTACAGATCAAGCTCACACCATTATAATAGGTCAGGGGCACTAGTGGGAGCATTAGTTATGTCGTTCCTCACAATGTTATCGACCAATGACCGTTCCTGCCGCTTCTGGCGCTCGGTCACCTGGTGCGTCGGCTAGAGCTAGCAGGTTATATGAACTGCGCACAGGCTGAGTGCGCCCAGTATATGAGGTGGGCTGTGCTTGGGTGACTCCTAGTGACTGTCCTCCATGTTATCTTCCAGCAGGGGACGTCAGGGCAGATACCGCAAATTACAAGACCTTCCTTCTTCCAACTCCTCACTTTCTTTAGTCGTCTATGAAGTTGTATCAAATTTCACTGGCACCGGTACCATAACTGGTACAGTGTCTTCATCTTCCACGATTCCAGGCCCAGGAGCGATCGCAGGCAAACTTGTGAAAGCCGTTGGGGAATATCTGTTGGCGATCCTCGAAAAACTCACCATCAAACGTCGGATGTGGGGGTTGAGACGGCGCTTCAAGAATTCGTCATCGTTCAACCATGCTTGGAATGCTGTTAGCACTAGGGATGCGAAGAAAGTCTGTCGTGATCTGGTGGAGTTGACTAGGTTCGTCTATTTAGCCCCTTCCTACTATACAACTGAATCTTGTGAAACTTACGCAAAATAATATAGGTCAGGATACTCTCATTCCGTCCGACAGGCTGCTTTCGGCCTCGTAGTTCTTAAACTTCTGGGTCCATATTCGACCATGTCTGGGCCGTGGTTCACCAGCCTAGTTGACGAAGTCTCGCACCTACATTCAACCCTAATAACCGACTTTTTCATGGAGCTGTCTGCTCTCATTCGTCCAGAAGAGTAAAACTCCCTCTTATTCTCTACGTTGAGACCTTTCCTTTCTAATGACGCATGTCTTCGTATACAGTGGTCACTGCTCCCGGACACGCAAATTCTTATATTCGGGCGAAATCTTGCAACGCGACGATTATCTCCAGTCCCGGAACCTCTCTGGAAGAGAGACGATTATGACGTTCACTCTGCACGTGGTCCGCTCTAACCAGACGGCTGCCAAAGCTGTAGTCGACGGTGGACTATTAGAAGTCCTTGTCGACGTTGTGTCTCATGGGTTCGAAGGATGGGATTCTGACGCTATAGAAGGCGCGACACAAGTGCTGAATGCCTTGGCAAATTACCCTGCCGTCCTCCGTCTCATGAGACAAAATGATATTGCCTCTTGCTGGCCGTATTATATTCCTGGTTTGAGGCCTTCGGTCATGGAGGAAGCTGAAATGGAAGAAGAACAAGTAAGTCCACATCGGTGTCAACAGATGTGGGGGTGCTGATCTACTTTTCAAGGAGGCATTACTTTTTTGAGCCTACCTAGAGACTCGTGTAGATCAATCCAATTGTACGAATAAGGACAATTCATATCAAATTGAAGTTACCCGCAATGTCAGCCGTGTAACCAATCTTCCAGTTTCTAGGTACTTAAAGGGAGTAACTTGTACAGATTTGATCACATGCTCGACTATTAGTAAAAAAAGTACACAACGACCTTTAGGAGTCGTTTGGTGGAGTCCATCCCAAAGTTTGCAAACGAGATTCTATCGAGCTCAAATTTTTCTTTAAATCCCGCAAATGCACTTTGCTTTGCTCATATGTCGCTTGAGCATGCTCCTGCAACTGAGAAACTCCTTCAACAGACTTCAATGTCAGAGACCGTTGTTGCTCTAACGTCTTGATGAGGGCTTGATTGTTCGGAGGTAGGCACGACGACGTGGCTTTATCTTTGATAAATGAGATAAGCAACTATCATAGCTGATGATAGGTCCAGCATAAAACCAATACCTGGGGACCTTGCAGACCTGACGTCCCTACCAGTAGTACTGGTCAAGTCTGAAGCAACCTTCTTCTTTTGCAGGCTACTACTCTGACCAGCCGAACTTGGAGAGTCTTTCTCCTGTTGATTTAGCCTCGCCTGCTTCCTTGGCGGTCTACCAGCCTGGCCGGCATCTGCAACCGAGTTTTCCACGAGAGAAGCAGATTTGTTCATTCCGCGGCCTCTGGAATACGAGCAATGCCCCTTTTTTGCAGCACAGGGACTGCAACCCATACCCCACGTTCCTTCGCAGACGATGTCAACACCCTTCTGCGACATCTTGATGCATTCATCGCACATTTCATCATAGAGCACCTATAACAATTGAGGTCGACCAAGCAGAAAACAACTATAAGACTTTTGCTCACACGGTCGCCGATGTTGAACGCTGAAGTGTCAGCCACTAGATAAGTATCGATCGTAGTTCGTCTCCGTTTGCCGGGTACAATGCCATTGCTAGTGGATCCCGCAGGAGGATCTGATTGGCTCATGACGCGTGTGTCAACAGAGTCCCTCCTCTCAGAGTCTGGAAAAACCTCAGTCAAAACATGGGCCAGACTGTGTAGATTTTTGAAAACGTACCATTGGTGCCGGAAACACTGTCCTCCAATTCTTTAACGCTCTTCGCCAGTTCCAAGACGTCTATCTCGCCGTCTTTGGAAACCATGAGAAACACGAACTGGAGGACCAAGGGGAGGTCAGCATCGATGGATCGCTCTTCGTACTTGGATATGATCTTTTGAGCGGTTTTAATAGCCGTCTTGGCACTGCTCAACGCGTCCAGAGTCCGGAGTTGCGACGCGTCATATAAGACTTTCCGTATCCTATTCTCGAGCGTTGCAATGAATACCGCAGGAACGGATGTACCAACGTTCGGGCTAGACATTATGGTTGAAGAAGAAAAGGAAAAGCAAACAAACAAACATGGGTATTACGGTAGCAGTACAACGTCGGCCGACTCGTCGTAAACGCGTACTAACCGAGAATTCAAATTTCGAATCAGAACGAGAAGAGACCGAAACAAACTTCCTTGTTCGTTTAACAGTGTCGAGGCTAGCATCATGGAGCAAGTGTGTTTGTTATTAGCAAATCCTCGAAGTACACATTAGGGGAAAAATATGAATGCAGTGATATGAACATCTTTCTACAATCGTATTAATAAAAGCAAGACTCATCGCGGAAGACCCATTTCTATCCCAATCTGCTTCAGACATTCTCGAGCTAACGATCTAGCATCCAATTCCACCACCTTCTCGGAAGCAGCAAACTCTTCGCGCGCGACAACACTACGTCTACCATCAAAGTCATTGGTATTACTTGAAGGCGCTACCCATGCAGAAGGCGATCTGCGGGGGATCGACGCCATCTCACAAAGGATGTGATAGAAATGGAACAAATGGGCTTTAGGCGAACGTTGTACTGAATCCGTAATTAGCGCCCTAGGTGCTAGAGACGCATTGATCGCTATCACAAAATATTGGCAAGGATTTTGGTTCGGAAGATTCGGGAAACTCACGAGGTTGTTCAACAGCGTGCTTGGAAGGTGAATCCGAAAGAGCAGCCCATAATGTTCCCGGCCATAACTGAAGATTGAGTAGTTTTCGAAGGATGTACAACAACTCCTCTTCGCGAGATCTTGATATTGTTATGAGCACCCGAGAATCAAGAAGGTAACAAAATATTACCTTGGAAATGGTAATGAACCACGCAACTCCTCATCAGCAACGAATCCTACTATGCTTGATCGACATCTGCTGAGTAGCGTTGGTAGACAGAGTGCAGCAACTCGTCGACGCGATGGTTCCCAATCTGGAGAAAACACAATTAGTATATTGGAACTCAATTGACTTGTTTCCCGAACCATTTGCGGTATCAGAACATATCAGGAACAATAGATCGAAGCACCAATACGAGAAACGTTCCCGCGGCAAAGACGACCCTGGATCCGTTGTGCCCACTTCATAATTTCTGTCACCAGAGACATCTATTTTTTCAAAGGAATCAGAATCCGAGGACCTTGCCGTCCTCAAACCTTTCTTTGGAGGTGTATTGCTGCGTGGCGGGGGTGTTGGAGGATTGAGATCTCGGTACTCCCGAAGTTTGCTTCCCAAATGGAGCATCTTCCCCAACTGCAATATAAGATGATCTGGGACTCGAGGTTCTCCCAGATGAGGGATTACATCAATCTCAAGAGAAGCTATCAGCGCCAAATCAAAGTTTTCCTCTGCCTCTTGCACTTCAGGCGGGAAATTATCGGCGGCAGAACTAATATGAAACAATAAACGCCAGGAGTTTATGGTAACGAATGAGGTCTCACCAGTCTACTAGTATACCTCCGCGGAAAACGTCCAATACCTGTCGCCAGATACTCTCTATACGATCAGCTGGAATGTCTAGCGAAACCAACTTCAGTGGCATTAGGCGGAACAGGTGAGCAAAATTACCCTCTCCGATTGTTCTTATCTGAGAACAGAATTCCTTCACAATATGCAGGAATCCCGTGGTAGCTGTCTTCCATAAAGGCTGATCTTTTCCAAACCTAGACGGTGCTGGACAATCATACTTTAGTTTTATCGGGATAGAATACGCCTATCATAATTCATTGATAGGTAAGCTTTCCCAACTCATGGATCTGAGGCTTACCGATAAGATTGCCTCTAAAGTTCCATCAGTATAAATCTCCTTCTCCGTTTTGAACCTCAAAAACAATTCCACCAATAACGGCATTGTTTTCTTCGAGAGAGCGATGTACGTAACCTGTTTCTGGCCGACTGTGGATGACGGGGGGTGTTCCTGTTGAACATCGAAAGCAGCCAAAAATGGTAGAGTTGCACAGTCCGAAAGATCACGCAGGACTAGAGATGGAGCTCCGCCTACGGATAAGTCAATGTCGCATATAGTTTCCATTACAACCGCCTGCATTACGTGAGTATTTCAGCAATGCATAAAAACACCAGCTTACCTGGACCGGACTCAGAGCGTCTACGTCTGGCCTATATTCGGGCGAATATTGGTAAGTGAGGGCAGCTAAGTCATCATGTTTAGCCCGTCCATTGTAAAATTACTGGAAACAGTCTACCTTTCAAAATAACCATCAGTCGGACCAAACGTTCCAACGACCATTCCACTCCTTGCAACTTTCTGCTGACCACCCGCGTACAACTAATAACGTCGATGAACGCCATTAAACTCTCCTGGGTGAACGGCCTGACTTGCTGAGAACTTTCTGAAGGAGAAGGTGAGAATAATACTTCGCCAATTTCATCACATGTTTCCCATACGCGTTCAGAGGAGGCGATGATCCTATCTCCGAGTTCCTCAGTCGCAGTTAAGAAGACACGAATAGCCTTCTCCAAACATCGCAACGCTGATGTAGTGATGGTTCGATGGTCATTTAACCACGATTCTCTAATATGACCAAGAAAGACATCCCAAGCATCTGGAAACGAATCTAGATGCATAATCTTTGACACTAGGAAGTCGTTGAAGATGGATCCAATTGACTGCAAGGCGAGCGACTTTGATTCGTCCCACGCAGAGCCTGATTCGTTCACCACCGGAAGGGAACTGGGAGATAAGGGTGATGCAGAAGATAAGGTGTTTTGATGAACGGCCGGTGTGATCGAATCCAGAAGGGGGAAAATAACCTTCCAGATACACTCATTCCAAGTATGCAGACTCAGAGTACCGCCGTAGAGCTGCAGTGTTCGGAACAAGGTCTGAATGGCTCCGACGCGTACTTCAGGCCGAGCATCAGTACAAAGCCCCAGAACCTCCAATAAGAGAAACATCCAGAGCTCGCTGTACTCTGGCTCATTCTCAGCATCCTTCCGCTTCATTTGAATCGAATCTGATACACCCCAAAGCAAACTTTCCGCAGCGGTTAAGGCGATATTTGTATCTGCTTGCCGTCCGAATTGTCCCAAGGTGCTGATACATAGACGCAAATGATCAGGGGAAAACGAGGTAACGGAGTCGCAAACAAGAGTCAATGATTGGAATGCTATTTTCACCAACATTGTGTAACCCTTCTCATTTAGATATCCAAGAGGTGGCGGTTTGGGTCGAGATGTACCATTGGAGAATACAGTTGCAATGGAATCCGTGGACTCGTTTGATGGTGGAACTGCAGGTTTGCAGACGCTACTCAGCATATCAAAAATGTTTTCCCATCCTACCACCAATGTATGTCCTGAAGACTGCAAGATAAGGTGAAGGGTCTCCAAACCCATCTTCCGCAACTCTACACTTGTGTTATTGGCGGTGGTTGCCGTATCATATATGATCTGCTGCGACAATACGTCCAATACCCGTTGCTGTACCTCTGACTTCATGTCGCCTGTAGAAGATAAATTGCGTGGCACAACAACAAGAATCTCGTCCAGTATACGAGCAGCTTGAATACGTATGTGTTGCGGCGCAGTAGGGTGTCGGATAATAGAGAGCAGATGGGTGGTGATAGTGTTCCATGCAATATCAGGAGAGCGATAGATGAGCCTATGAATATTGAGAAGCGACACTCCCCCCAATTTATTTATTCCAAAATCTCCCGATCGCTAATGCGAGAATCAATGTTATCAGGTGTGAGGTTATGCTCGAAGTAAACGGAACTCACCAGTGTACGAGGCAAATGAATTCCGCTGACTCTTCTCCTATGCGCTTGGTCTTGCTGAATCCGCGGCGACAATGTCGTACTCATCGGCTCTTCCAAAGACATAGATTCAACTGAATTTGAAACGTCCAGCTGGAACGTGCTCTCCGTGGACTGCATGACGACCATTTCGCCGCTAAGTTTGCACAAGGCATTCACGAAATCTTTGAATGCAGAATCTTCCAGATTTTTGGATGTGTCAAACAACCGTTGAATAGCAGTCTGAACGCTTTCAGGGTCAAGGTCGGAAAGCAGTGGATGCTGAGACGTCTGCTGTGGCGACGAACTGTTTAAACCGATGGAAGCACTTGCAGCTGAGGCTGTACTCGAGGTAGAAACTGAGCGACTCGCAGGAACGCTTATAGAGCTATGCGTGTTCTTTCTTGGAACCGGTGGTTTGAGACCCTTTGCAGTGAGAATGTAGTCGGCGTTCTGTATAACCTCCAAAACATCAAACCAACTCTCTCCTAAACTCCCAGCCAAAAATAAAGCGCTCGACACGAACACCTTTAAACATGCCAAATTTCGATCGGACAATCCAGGTGGTTGAGCTGGTCCAGTTAAGCCCAAATTATCAGTGATAGATTGGTTATTCCTTGGTGTCGGAAGGTCACCATAGGAATCGAGACTCGACACCACCCTTGTCGGGACGGCGAACTTAGCCAAACTGGTGAAGAATGCATCTCGCGGTGTTGTCAGAGCCAACATCCCTGAAACGTTTGTCATGGCTTGATAACTGGCCAGAACGTCAGCAAAAAGGTCGTCCGACAAATTAGTGGAGATAACGAAAGAAAGTGCCGCCAACAGCGCTGGCCAGCCGGTTCCCACCATATCCTGAACAGTGCGAAGTTGCTTAGTTACTGTGTCATCTGGTGGCAGCTGCGACAAGTCCAGAGACTGTGGAGCTCGGACTACGGACTCTCCAGCTGCTCTAGGTTTTTGGATCATGATAGAGGTGTAGAGGGGTCCTGTGAATGATGAAAAGCCTTCACAAAGCGAAACGAGACATTGGACCGCGAGGAGATAAATATAAGCTTCTGGGATGTGTGGAGAATCTGCCTTATCAAGCTGATCAATACTATATAATGCCTGTGAGCTCAATAATAAGATGACGGGAATGGTGCTGACCACTGCAACTTCATTGCAGACCCTTGAGTGCTCAGCCCGGCTTCCGGACCGATCATGCCAACCACACCAGACATTGTGGCGCTTGCAGCTGTCGCTACCATTCCTGCAACACCTCCAACATCCAACCCGTACCCAGCGGAACTCGCATCGGCGCCCGAAGAAACGCCTAAGCCAAACATCTGCGGTCCAACACCTAATAAAGCAGGCTTTTCCGTTACAAGACGTTTCAATGCTGTTATCAGCGAACTGAACACTTTTGAACCAGACTCTTGGGCATCATACCGATCCCAAACATTGCGCATGAGATCAGAATCGCTGCATAACCTTGATGGGGTAGATGTTAAATGGAAGCCACCCTACCGTTGGAAATACGCTCACCCTCTCATGACTTCCAACGAGAGAACACGCATCCATATAGGACGTGATGGCATGGAATCTGGAGACGAATCGAATCCTGGATCACCTCCACTCCCACCAACTATTTTGATCAGAAGCATCATAAAAACTTCGGACTCTGTTTGAAGCTCCGTCGAAAATTGTTTCAAAAGCAGGAAGACGACGCGGGTAGAACGAAGAGTTAAGGGGAACAACGGCCTTTCAGATAGTCCCTTCAGTAACAAAGGACACAGATGATGTTGAAGGAGTAGGATAAGCTCTGGGTGCTAATGTATAGTTAGTGAAGTGACGATGCTATATTGAAGAAAGGCTACCTTTCGGAATAAATCATGATAGTTTGTCAAAACGCTTTCAATTAATTCAAGCGCAAAGGTTTTATGGAGAAAATCAAGTTTCAAAAACTGAGGTTTTTCAGAGTTCGCTAGCAGGCAAAGATCTTCAAATACAGAGAAGGTGTCACGAGCTGATGGGCCAAGTTTCTTCAAAGTACCATCTGGAAGATGAATTTCCTCGAGATCTTCTTCAACTGGTTTACCTCGACGATCTTCTTCAACGACTTTGTCAACAACAAACATGACCAACTGCCGAAGGGTAGCAGCAGCTGTGGAAGAAACAACCGCGATCCGTGATTCCTGAAGCTTGAAACAAAGTAGTAATGCCTGGACATAGGTTAGAACTATAGTGTTGGTGAGACGAATCAGACCCACATCGCCAAGTAAAGCGCCATGAACAGCCGGAAAGTTCGTGATAAGAGATAGAAGAGTTTGTAGTATCCGGAGTTGGATGTCAACACCTTGGTTGATACAGTCGCCCATGGTGCTGATGATGACAGGCACGGCAGAGTAAGGCACAGCTTTAAGAGCAATTAAACGTTGGAGAGAACCAAGAGATATGACCACCACTTTCGCATTCTTAGTTGCACATCCCATGAAAACAGGGCGCAGTAAGTCATCTGATTGCGGACCATCTATGGGTGACAAATTGAAACAGAGAGTAAAACAGCAGCTGCAATTTACGTACCAGAAGCAAGATTAGCAGTTGCTTGCTCTGGAGAAGATCGAAGAATCCCAAGTGACTTCTCAGCAGCCTTGATAAGTTGAACGTCAGGTCAGAAACAAATACACCGGATGATGAAACACAAACACCTCTCTAACTTCAGGGTGCTTTCTTCTTGTCTCGCTGGCCAGAGACTAATGTGGGAATCAGCATTAAGTAGGAATAAACTCGAATATAATTCATGCCTGTAGTTCAGTGACTAGAAAAGCTAGGGAGCTCATGTCAGGCCTTAACTAACGGTGTCTACTTGTCGCCTTCCCACCAATGAAAACGGAGTTAAGATTTCTTCAGACAGCCAATGGACCGCTCAACGTTTGAAATAACAGTCACTCAGAGCAATAGCCAGAGGTCGTCGAGAGAGAGTATAGATTGTCGATGATGAGCACAAATTGTGGTCAGTTTGCCAAATTGCCGTGACGCTAATTTTGGGTTACACTTCCAGTCACTCATCACAACCGACAACTGTGCCAATGAGCGAAAGTGTATACTTAGATGACCAGCCTTCAGGCTCACAGAGCGTTCCTCTCAAAACCGCAATCTCTGGTCTCACTCTCAGACTCCCCCCACTGAAATCTGGGAAACTAATCAAGCCGGGGAAAAAACGAAAATCAACATCTTTCGCAGATCATCCAAAAGCAATTCGACCTCCCAAGCTTAAGCCTCTCAAAGAAGTCCTGACAAGGCTCATCGCTCAGATAAAGAAGTACGTGTATTATCGACATGTTTTATGCGCCATACAAAGACTCACCTGATGTCTCCTTAGAAAGGATGATTATGCATTCTTCTTAAATCCCGTCGATCCTCGTCTAGTACCTGGGTACACGGATGTCGTTCAGCGTCCTATGGATTTCGGTACAATGACCAACAAAGCCGCAAAGGGAAAATATCGTAGTCTGGAAGATTTCGCTGTAAGTATATAATAATCTTTGGCTTTTGCCGTATTTACACCCTATATTGCCTCAGTCTGATTTTAGGTTAGTGGTCTCGAACGCCAAGATATTCAATCCACCAGGGACCATCTATCATTCCGAAGCCGAACGGGTCGAAGTTTGGGGGTTGGACCGTATAAATAAGGCTGCCGCTACAGTAATCGAATTTGAGACGGATTGGAATATCGAAATCGAAGGAGACGATGACCAGTCAATTGTGAACGACGACGACGAAGATCTAGTTATACCTGGGCCACTCGAAGACGACCATCGCTCCCCTTCAGTTGCCTCTAATCAACCTCAAGGCAACAGACGAGGAACCCGAGCAGCCGCCTCCAAGAAGAGTAATATCAGTATTTCTGAGAGCTTGGAACCAGATGGAAGTCTACCAGGTGCCAAAGATGGGCTTGGAGTCTTTCCTCCTGGGTCAGATTGGGCACATCTTATGCTGGCCTTGAAACTCAAAGGTAATTATCCCGCCTCAAGTGAATGTTCACTCTACAAATTGACGTGCTAGGCAAGAAATACCGAACAAAAAAAGAACGAATGCGTGTTGAAAAGTCTGGACCTCCAATTGCAGCGGACGGAAGCTTGGATTATTGGGAAAGCAAGTGTTGATCTAGTGAATTTGACTGGCTCGACTAACAATCGTTGCAGTGGAAGATCCGTTCACAATATTTGAGGCACTCGTCCCAAAACCGCTAACCAAACCTCAGCTCACACCTCTTTATCAAACTGGGATAGATCCTGTTTCATCATGCTCGATTTCTGCATCATCGCCCGTCAATATCTCGTTAAAGAGAAAGTTTCCTCATGTTCCACCTGAACTGACTGCTCCTTGTCCAAAACGACGACACTGGAGCATCTCGCGGCATACAGCCAGAAATAAAGCTAAAGAAAACGATGAGGAGGACATACTTCAATTGCAGAAAACCACAAGGGAACCACAGACCACAGATTTCGGATCACTTTCTACTTTGATGGCAGAATTAACGCAGGAACAAGGTATTCAATCCGTTAGCGAAGAAACCAAGCTTTTTGACGCCCTTCGTTCGGATTTGGAGCACCATGCGCCGACTTCTTCTCAAGATGCAGATCCTCAAAGTCATCCGGATGTGAGAGCATCCGGACAGTATATTCAGGACATTGTATATGGGGGGGTCGAAGGCCTGGCATATACGCGAAGTTTGGCAGAGTTCATCGGTTTCGAATGTCCTGTATCGACTCCTAATGGGTTAGGTGTTCCATTGTCGAAGTGGGTAGAAGACTCTGTCGTCGACTATATCACCCAAGGACGTCATCGAATTCTACAAGAGGCGATCAACGTCACGGAGAACCGAGATACCGCTACTGCAACCTTGGATGGGCCAGATGACATACGACCGCATAGCCATCATCGAATGCTAGGACTCATCGAGGCTCTTACCGGGAAAGTTGACTTATCATGCCTAATCCGAGCTCCAAACGACCTATTTCAAGCAGATGACGAGTGGTATGGAGCAACATTCAAGAAGGAGCGCAGGCGAAGGATTGAGCTTGACAAGGAACGAAGTTTGACCACGCCTAATGGCAAAGTGAAGAACGCTGTCGAGTATCTGGCATTTGCAATACAAAGTCATCGGCAAGGGGAGAACGAAGAGGAAGAAACGACAGTTGAGGACTTGGAGGACGACTCTGAAGTCTTTGAGCACGTGTTGAATGTCACAGGACAGGCGTTGGGCGATATGCTGGACAAAAAGAGTCTTGAGTCTTCTGGAAACGGAGAGGATACTACGACGAGGGCGATGAGGCTCAATCTTCTAGCTTTGGCGAAACGAATACCTGCGAATGATTTGTCGTGGCCAGAATTCTGATCTGGTTGGATTTGGCATGTGTATTCGCGTTCAACGTGGTGACTGATCATGTTATCTTTTCTTATATCGATAGGCTCTCACACCTGTGTGGCACTAATATCATATTATGACGCATTATTTTGTATAAACCGCTCTCGACGATCGTGTCATGAACTCGAAGTTTTGGTAACACCCGCTGGTGGTTAACGCTTCAACTCGCACACTATACTCTAGTGAGCCTTACGATTCATTGCTCAGGATACTTGATCATATGAACATAATGCTTTGCCTCGATATGCGAACTGTCTCTGTTCAGAAGGATTTACAACTTGATGCGGTATTAACAAAGATAGCCAACTGAATGGACAACTGATTTCGTGATCTACGAATCAACTTTCGTATGAACACACGTTCGAAAATCTCCTCTCCTCCGCCATCCTCTTCGGTGTCCTGTTTTTGTGTCCTTAGTACGAGCACACAAGGACTGATAGTCAATTATACGTAATATGAATATAGCATCCCTGTCAGTTGATCATAAGCGTACTACGTGGATCTTTCAGCACCATCTGTTATGACGAAGCTTACTTCATTCTGGCAAAACCCATGTTCTTTTAGCCAGTCTCATCAGTCTTCGTGGACTTCAAGTCCTGTTGGCTCTATTGCCGGTCCGGTATGATGGTAAGACCTTACCACTCATATCGCCGATGGCCGCTGCTATAATAAGCGTATACTCAATGGATAGTCAACCCAGGCTCGGTAGCGCCATCCATGTTCCGTTCCTCGGGTTATTTAGCCCATTCCAGCGCCCACGAAAATTTCGGTCGCTATTCATATACCGTCGGAGCCGCACAGGGAGTCAGCTGGACCGTCAAATTTAAAATTCGGCGAACGACGATAGGAACGAATATTTTCTCAACTTCTACCTGTACCACGCCATCAACACCAAACCTCCTTGCTGTATCAGATTACACGAAGGTTTTTTTACCACCCAGATTCCTGGGCAATTGACCTTGGAAGCACCGCAAGCGAGCGAGAAAACAAGTGCAAGCTATATATGGGTAAAGTTTCAGAAGAAATGAACACTCCATTAGTACATTAACTTGGGTAAAACCCAAACCGTTTCGGGCCCGCCGTCATTAGTAAAGTTCTATGATTTATGTGATGTTTTATCACCATGAACTATAATGATATCTGGGAACCATCCGACTTCTTGCAACCGGAGTTTGCTTCAGGCCGGATTAGATCCCAACTGGAATTCTCCACAATCATTATCAGATATCTTTATTGAAGGTGAACAAAAGAATATTTTTCTTCCGGTTTCCCTTCCTGATTATTCTCAGGCACTACTGGTCGCGTTGCTGCTTTGGTGCTGTAGAGCACGGGTGATAGTTATTATCCTATCTCGCCAGCGTCCCAACCGGTTTAATCAACTGTTCTTGTAAAGCTCCTTCCAACGGCTATAGTTGAACCTTCTAGCGTCGCACATGCCCCAAACATCATTCCAACTACTACATACGTGCGTATAGGCCCGCATTGTAGGCTCCTGCAATCCTGCATCATCCCTTCTCCATTCCACCTCCGATTGGCTAGAACGCCAATCTCGGATATGTGAGCCGATTGAAGAACACCGTCCATCACTTTTGCAGGCTATCAACATTCAAACATGCGCATGATTTACAGTTTGGGGGTTCCGGTCAATGGCGGAGTGTCGGCTTGATTCACGAATACATTGTTCAATGGTGATTGTTACGGGCTGTACCTTATCGTGACGAAACCTAACGTATACAAGTCTACCTTCGAGGATCGATCATCGGTGCATCAAGCTGTGCTTCAATATGCACAATGCCCTGGGCCCATCCGGATCTATAGGATCACGGTAACAAACGCCGCGCGTATGGGGTTCATCCGCATGACCAAAATACATCCCTTCTTCAAGTTACTCCATCTTGCGAACAGAAAACTTGAATACAAATCGCTGTCTATTACCGTCTTCTATCAACAATTTCGCGAAACAAAAAATAACAGCGGTGTTGGCTCATCATCAGGGCATCGAATCGAGCTTCACCTATATTAGGGTATCCGAAACAAGGATAAGTTCAAGAATGGGTTACAGTCACCATAGAATCCTTTAGCTTTGTTTCGGTATCAGAACAAAGAAGCTCTCGTTCGATAGCTTTTACTATTATAGGACACACAATAGCAGAGAATTCTTGACTTTTGTAGCATACACCCCCAGTTTTTTCAATGAATGAGCCGACTCTAAATCCTCTTTCCAAGCGCCAATCTTCGGCGAATAGCCAGCTGTTGTGCGTTTCAACGTGCACAACAAAGACTTGTTGCCAATAACGCTAACACCGACGAAGTTTTGGCGACATGATCGTGATGTAGCGGATATAAGTCCATATTTGAGTGCCTGTGACGCGTCGTCCGGGGGAGTGTCCGGTGGATTTAGGATCAACAAGAATACAAGCATGGGTCCCTGCGTAACGATAATACTGAAGGCGTTGTTAAGCCCTGTTGGTCCTTGGCTGATTACGAACTCTTCGTGAGGAGGAAACCAGTACGAGATGAGACTGCAATAGAAGGGATAGATAGACAAATGATCGTCACCGTCTTGTAGAACATCCAACGCCCTTATAAGACTGTGGTATCCATCGTCGGACAAACTCGCGCCGTCTTGCCATGGACGTGAGTTGTATTCTACAAGAAAGAATATGAAATGGTGTTGGCCGACGACGTTATGCAGAGTTTTACGCACCGACACGAAGAAAAGAATCTGTTTTGATACCATAATCCCACAACCGATCATCGTCGCTCAAAATAATGCCTGCGTGCTTAACACGCAGTTTCCTAGGCGGGACACTAGCAACCTAACGTCAACTCACACGATAACACCAGGGAGGGAAAAAGGCTTGCCGTGTCTTTAGTGCAATTATTTCCTTGAGTTGTAGCACCGTATGTGAGGCTTCGACATAGAGCTCAAATCTTTCTTCTCTGTGTGCAGTCCCTCGTAAGGTCGAGGACACAATTATGGTGATGTAGTCATCACGAAGAAGTAATGGCACGAATCGTTCGTGTTCAGGAATGCGTCGCTCAAGCCCAATCACAACATTGTCGGCCAAGTACAGGCTTCGCAAGGTATCCTCATCGGATACTTGTTCACCTTCAACAGTTAAAATCTGTTCAGCGACCGGGATCCTTTATAAAGAAAAAATAGTCAAGCCCACGCGAACCGCACAAAGCAATATATATATGAAACGTACGAGGCTCTCTCATGCAGCATCTCCTTAATAGACGCAAACGTCGTATCTCTCTCCACTTCAAAATACCGGATCTGCTGTCTTTGTCCAGAAGTACTCCTAACCTGCACATTCACAATTTGTGGCGGAGATGCGAGAGTTGATGAGGGGCCTCCAAGGTTCCTGCGGCGGTGGCTCGAGCCACGATAGTCAGGCACAGGGGAAAGCTTGGATATGCGGGTTCTTTCTACGCGAGGCATTGTAGTATCGCTGTAGTAAGGAAAGCAAGGGTACCATGCCTGGTCTCTCAACAGTAGTTATATACCTCTGGATGTGGTCTCTGCTTTGACCAGTGCTTTGATTATAGCCAGGTGGCCAGGCCACACTGGCAAGCGAAACAAAGCATCACGGCGTGACTTGTACCACCTCAATTGAGCACCGTGGAGTGTTCGAGTCCACAGGGTTGACGCGCATTCAGGAGGTTACTGGCGAGAAGATCCCTCGTCCGAGGCAAAGCCCACCAGAAGTGAGAGAACCTTGGTCGTGACGAGCTGTATATTTCTACTGTATAATCGAGATGCATCAGAAGGAGGTGTGTCCAAAGCATATGAGATGATTGAGACTATGGGTGATGAATCGCAGATGGATACGAGGGAGGAATAAACCCCAAGTCACGAACTTCTTTAAGTGGCAAGTGTCAACATCGGGTGGTGCACAGATAGATATTTTTGTAATCTAAGTACGATACTTGGTCGCAGTGGTATCCTAGATGGGGCCAGACATGGTATAAAATACGAGTGAGCAAGCTACATGATGCAGGAAAAAGAAAAAACAACAACATGGAATGCAGTACAAAGAATAAGGACGTAACAATGTTCATGCAGTACCGAGGGTTATGGGAATCAAGTGAGAATAATTTGGTATCCAACAACACATCCACTCCCCTTTCCCGTTTCTTACTGCAAGGATCAAGAATGCAAGACCAAGAGTTGATAAAAACAGGTCTGATTCAAACGATCCCTTTTACAAGCATGCCCTCCAATCTACAATATTCAGGAACGATGGCAGCATATCCCATGAAGGCATCAACATCGGGTTCAGTAACCTTGGCCAGCCCTATTTGCAGATCCGAATCCGATGTCGTAGACATGGCAGAAACAGGAGTCAAGGGGGTCGGGGCCGTGGTGCCATCTGCGTTAGTACTTCCGCCCGTAGGATCTGGGCTGACATTTGCATCCGGCGACATCAACGTCGTGGGATTTTGGCCATTAATGCCAGTGAGCGCCAATGACGAGCTCGAAAATGAATTCGACAATGAATTGCTCTGGGTAACCAGATTGCCCATGGTGGAGGTGGTGACCATTCTCGCTATTCCGGGACCCATATTGATATCGACGTCTTCCTCGTCCTCTTCCATGAATATGGAGGAACCCAAGCCGGATCTAGGGTGATGACTGAACGGGGTATTAGTCCCGCTTCCACCCCTGCTCGCGCTCGCACTTCCGGTTATTCCAGATATTCCTGGAGTAGATACCGTAGATGCACTAGCAGACGATACGGGAGGGTTAACACTAGTTTTCAATGTTACTCCGCCGTTCATCATCCACCTTTTTCCAAAAACCTTTTTGATATCATCTTCAAACGCGCCACCAACCCTAATGCCGCCTCTCTCTCTGCCCCACACCCATCTAGCAATATATGCACCTCCCATACTGGCTCTGGAAGGGTATCCTTTAGCTGGCGAGTTTCTATGCGGGACGATCTGTGCGCCATCAATCTGAGTTGTCGGTATCACTATGGGAGCGTTCATTATGTCTCCGATAATGTTGACGACGGAGGGGAAATTGGCTGCGGCACCTGTAGCCAAGATTCTGGAGGGAAGGGTGGTATAATCGTATGGGTCAAACGTCAAACCCAAGCTCAGGGCTGTTGACGAAGTCACTGGTGGAGGAATCGGTGCAGGCGAGCTGGAAGCAGAAGAAGAATTGGGTGCCGGACCTCCTCTACCCACTGCAGTACCAAACACCCCAGTGGGGGTGATGCGTGACCATCGTACTCGGAATGAAAGTATTTGACTTTCAAGCAGGCACCTCGGATTGGCACGTAGATCGCGGAATTCATTTACTTTTATCCCAGTCTCGAATCGGAATATACCCTTGACATGAGAAAACGGGAAACCGTCGCCTTGCAGAAACCAAAAACTGAATAGTTTGTCATCTAGCCTGCAAATATACGAGGTCAGCAGTCCTGCTTCAGCAACCAAAGATATTGCCGTACCCAATGGACCCGCCAGGAGGCACAATATCTACCAATCGATCAAAAGCGCTCCAACTTTTAGTATACATATCCCTGACAAGGGCACGGGGAACATCTGCGTTCCTGTGGTTACGTCTGTTGGTAAAACGATGCGACAGAGGAAGACATGTTTCACACCTGCTTGTTAGCGCTACAATATATCTTCGTTTTTCTGTTGGGTCCTGTGCGGGATGTGGGTAGAGGTTATACAACCGGGATGGAAGGTAATTAACAGCTGGAGACATAAATAAGTCCATGGGGCCAAGCTGCAATACCGCATCTGAAGGCTGGGGACAAAGGGATAAATATGTAGAAAGCGAATCCTGGGCGAATGGAGTGATAATGGTATCTGATGTTAGGATGTTAACATACCCTTAGACCACGAGCAGCCGGGAGATGTCATACCTGAGTCGAAACCATATCGGTCAACCATATATCGACCGACCATACCTATTCGTCTGCTTCCGCCTGAAACGTCGACGTCACCTAACCAAGCTCGAATGCGCCGACCCTCTTCCCGATTACCGCCGATGATCTCGAGCACTCCTTCATCCCAATGACTCTGACCTCCATTTGCGCTATGAACCCACATTCCCGTGGCGCATGCCTCAGGTTCGTTCATACCAACCCAGGATCCACACATCATACTACACAAAAATGAAGATGCGACTTGCACGCGACCAGTCCGAGCCCAAACATCAGGCCAAGCTTCTCTAACCCGCAAAAGTTGGGCTGCAACCAGAGACGACTGTGCGCAAGTGCCCACACGATTAGACATGAGATCAGGACCTCCCAGAGCAGCTTCAATGGCCAGGGCATGGGTATGGGCAGAGGTATCTTGTGCAACAGGAACATTGGGGATTGAGAAACATTGAGAAGTCAGCTGGCTGTGTAAATTGAGACGGGAATCGAGGGTGGAGAGATTTGGGACAGAGTTTGCTTTCCACCAGACCAAGGCATGCTGTGGTTCTGTGAGTCGACAAGAGAAATAGAATTGAGGTGCACCTACTTGGGCGGCACCGCCAATGGCCCGTATCCTGGTCAGGTCGTGGTTTCTATGCAGTTTTTCCAACAACAGATCTGGAACCAAAACACAATGAGATCGAGATACTAAAAAAGGAAAAAGGTCGCGCGAAACCGGCAGAAAATTTGGTTCCGTTCGTATGAATGAAGAGAAAGAAAAGTCGAATATTCACCAAGGCCTTTGACCCACATATCTACAGGCGTGGTGTACGCGTCTCCTGGAGTAGTGAATATTCCTCCCTGTGTCCTGGTCATAGAAAAAAAAAAGAAAGGTCAAATACAGTCACGTAAATCGTCGTCGATCTTGGCAAGCGGAGGACGTGTGAACCACGTCGCGCGTTGGAAAGACATGGAAAGGTGCGAATATGATTAGACTTGAACGTACTGGTATTCTGGCACCTCGGTATCAAAATCCACGCACTCTACGCCCATCAGCTCCAGGTTGTCATCAACGAGTGTTGCACGCAGCTGATCGGTGGCCAATTCGATACCAAGGAACAAGGATGAGCCTGATTTTGTTGAGAGCATCGCGGAAAGAACTTCTGGGCGTAAGAGAGATGGCAGAGGCGAAAAAGGATACCAGTAGGCGGTGTAGATGTAAGATTAAAGAGCTTGACGAATAAGAAAGCAGAAAACAAGAGAACTAGAACGACCAGCAAAACCGTAATGCGAGGATATGACAGAGATGAAAGGCGTCAAAACATTTGCATTCCACAACCCAAGTTACCAAGCCTTCACCTTAACGTCTCCTCGTGGCATTCATATATTTTAAATCTCCGCATATCGGCTGTTCGGCAAACAACGCTCAGGGCCTCGGAGTCAGGCTCTGGTCCTTCAAGTTGACTGATATCTGAGGTACTGTATTACGACTGTATGTCTTGTATAACATGGAAGACCAAAGGAGATTTCTGAGATCAAATCTGATACTGCAGACTGCACATTCATTTAAAATGGTAAACATATTGCAATGGCAACCTCCAGAAGAAATCTCTAGGAATTATCAGCACTTTCCGGCGCTTGATCGAGGTGACGCTTTCTCCATTCCTCGAGTCCTTGTTCAAATACTTGATCGTCAATTCCGTCCATCGGAACCAGACAGAACGTGACACCTAATAAATACTGTTTCAAATTGACGAATAACTGTCACGTTCTGTAGGCCCACCTAGAGATTCAACCTCTCTGTTTCTTTCTTCATCATCGTAAAAAACCTGGGTCACAAGTCATTAAAAGAGGTTACGGTTAACTGCTCGGATTTGGCACCATTTCAGAATAAGGTATTCCAGTATTTTTATGAAGCTGACGGAAGTGAGCGAGCTTTGAGCCTAGTACGTCAGTTTATGTTAACTTTCAACTCTATGAGGACGATGAGCAATTACGCACCCTGGTAGATCTCTAGGTGGTCAAATAAATCGATAGCTGGTGTAGGATTGGCATGTTCATCTCGTGCACTCGGTTGCAGAAGTAAGAGTGATAACGCTTCTCTGGCCCTGGAAAACTCGTGATAAATCGCTAATGCAGAGACGTTAGGACTAGAACACTTTAAAACTGACAATGTCGAAGCATGAGTCCTAGAACATGCAGCAATTACGACATTCGCTGCATGAAGTGTATGCAGAATCTCAGCAACATCTTGATAGAAGGATATCGTGTTGTCATTTCTTGAAGTCGTGTATAGTAATTAGGCGAGAATGGGAGGTCAGCAATATAACGCCTCACTTATCTAGAACTGCGTTGACGACATTTCCGTACCGTCGAAGGGGTTCTAACGTTATCTAGACAGTCAACTGGAACGCCACAGATTCCAGACTAGTAGCGCACGGGTTATATGGGTACCAATCCAAAGACCCCACAAGGTATAGCTGACAGATCTATAAGTTTCAGGTCAGACGAAATGAAAGAGAACCTAGACAGACTCTAAATCAAATGCGACGAGTTTTGGTAGCCGGCGAGTAGTCATCGCAAGATCCGCCTCAAGGTTTTCAAGACGACGACCGATCGTTCGTTGAATATGGCGATCCCAAAATTGCTTCAAGATGTGTAACGGATAGCTCTTTGAAGTCCCTAAAAAAATCTGATTTGAGATTCGATTTGCCAAAGCGACAGTCCCAGAAAATTCGAGCAAAACAGACCTATATGGAGTAGCTTTCCTTATCCGGATTCAAAGCTTCTCAATCGGCATCTCGGCAGCCCAGAATTCTCACAGGAGAATTTTCTATCAGCCTGTTCTTCCCAGAATGCCCAGGTAGAGAGAGTGTGATGTCGAAGTGATTCATTGAGAGAAGAGTGTTCGACAACACATGCTGTTTAACCGTCTGACTAGTACCAACTAGAGTTCAAATTTGTAAGCGGTTTGAAGGAAGAATCAGTTGAACCAAATTCGTCTTACACCCGGATAATCCCGAGTGATTCTGCCATGCTACCACGCTTGGCAGCCTTTGCCCTTTACTGAGTCCCAATTCCCCCAGTACGCCGTTGTTTTGGCCGTTATCGATGACCCCTCATCGATTTATTACCCACGGAATCATCACTCAAAAAATATGCAACACGTGCCGTACAATCCGTCTACTTCCGTTACGACGAAGAACCCCCCGTAGCACCTGGCGACACCATCAGTATGTACACCTTCGACTCATCACGGAACTAAGGTTTTCCAGTCATCATTTGCTACCATCAGCGCGACAGTATGGATACTGGGCGGGGGTTTCCAGCACGTGTTGTGCGCAATTGCACGCATGTCCTTAGGGTGGAGGGTCACGTCAATAAGACGCGTCTTCTTTGAAAACTGACTCATATACCAGGTCACCTGTTAAGTTGTGCTGATAGATCGGCACTATGGTTTCTTCAGTTACCCCTTATGGCAAAGTTATTGTTGTATTGTACTTGAGGTAAGTAGTCGTTCCACCTCACTTGAGTACGTACTCACTCCGAAGGTTGTCTCTACGGCAACTTCGAACACACAGTACAACCAAGGGAGATCGACTGTCGTCCCAGGAAATTTAGATTTGATGGTGGCCCATTCTACGTCTGTTGTCATGGTTCGTTCTCCTATTTCGCCTGTATAGCATTCACCACGAACAGGGTTCCCTTCTTGTAACTAAATCCGATTCATATTCGACATCTGATGTGCGCCTTCTACAGAAAATTTGACAATCGTTTGGAAGGTACATTGGCTCAACCATGCGAGAACTCCGCTCACGCAAACCGCACGGCAGGATAAATAACACTTCCCCAGAACAATAAGTCACTTGATTCCATGGTCTCTCTATGCTCATTCTTCCTGGAGTAACTCTGTTCGGCGCTCATGGTTCTGAGTTGTGTTGGCTATGGCTTTCACTCTGACGCTCTCGGTCTCTACTTTACAAGACGGTTGCTTGTCTACAGTTGCATAATGTGGCAACCCTACTATGTCGCGGTGTAGGATCCGGTCTTTCAAGCATGCCGCTGGAAATCTTTTGTGACACCATGCTTCTGGAAGCTATGATGAAAAGCGATTGATCTGATGGACGGTCTAGATGCTTTAAAAGGACTATTCAAAAGGGGAATCATCAAGCCTTGAACTATGGTTTTGAACTTTAGGCTGGTCTGATGTGTAGCGTTACGCCTCTTCTTTATATCCTGCCGTAACTCCGTTTCGGAACGTTTCTGTATTGTACGGGCGGTGCTATTCGGCCGGACAAATAGGCTTTCTTCGTTCGTGTCCACTCTAGACACGATGGGAACGACGTCCCATTCTTGGGGGAGAGGAAATAATAGGCATATCTGAACCGGGACCGATGAACCTTGTTTAACCGGCATCAAGGCGAGGTCTTGAACAGGACTTTGGCTAAACCCTGTTCTAAAGTAGAACCAACGTCGATGTATGGGTGGGGATTATCGTTGGTTGCTGCTATCTCCGGTCTGGTTCCTGGTGGGATTATTCACCCCGATATTCTCAGGAGCATTTCAACCGTTTTCACATGAGGGTGAAGGATTGGATATGATTGTTCATATGGTCTTCATTGATAATATCATCCTGGCCGTTCCCCGTGGATACCGGATGTTCGTATGGTTTCCAATTTAAAATGTCGTTGAACCCTACTCATCCCCTGGGCGTGTGGACGAGGAGAGCGTCTGCAGCGTGACCTTGACGCTTGTGCTGGCAATCTCGTGGTTACGGGCGTTGATGGAGATTAACGGCGGGTTTGTTCTAACCATGGAGGACGTATTTGTTGTGTGTCTGCTGTTCATTAACGTGATTATATAAGGTCTTAATGTTGTCGTTAATAGGACAAAGGTGGTTGTGTCCTGATCTGCCGCGGTAAAGAAAGCTTCTTTTCCGAGTCACCCACATCAATCAAATGACGTTATATATATGTATGCAAGAAGATGGAAGACTGATTGAAAGCCAGCGGTTGGCTGGAACAAATGAAGGCTCAGCCTCCCTCCGCCGGGGCAGCAGCAGGACGTGCTCTCGAGACGAGATCGGAGGAGGGGTGATCCCAGGCGTCAGGTGACATGAAACCACGCAACTGCGTACATAAGACTGTGGTAATATGGGTGCCCATATATGGTTAGGCGCGTCGCGTTGAAACCGTCACGCTCGCGACAGCGCAAAGAGTGACTGCAGAATTGTGCGTTGTCAACGAGCTGCAGCGTTGGCGGTGGCGTTTTATCAGGATGATGCCTAGTACTCGTTGCCATCGGGGCGTCGTAGTCGCTCGAGCCTTTGCTCTCTGCATTCTCGTCTGTTGATGTAATTGCAGCCGCAGCCTGCCGTATACGGCCCAGGGCTGGTGAAGTATTTACGAAGGCAATTATCGGAACACCCGAGGTTTACCAGCGGTGTATCATTCGCTTGAGATTCCGTCCCTAGATTTGCCCCGATTTATCATGACAAATTGCAAACGAAGCGGTCTGCAAAATATTCGAAGGCGTCTGACTACACCTTCGTTCATCTTCACCCGTGTGTGTGGCCCTCTGATTTATGTCCAGGGTAGATTCCACCTCTGCCCCCTCCTGTGCCTCCTGTATTACTTGTCCTATTCTCAGGTACAACAATCTATATCTGGATGTCTCGTCCGAGTCCGGCTCGTGACTCTAATTCTCCCTCTATTCCTCCTCCAACTAATACTTCCTCTTTATTGCAATATTCTTCACGACATAATCTCCACTCCCAGTCCGGAGGGCCACACACTACCCAAACACGCGATCGTCTTCCAAGTGCTGCGTACTCACCTTCAAGTTCCTTGCCTCAAACTATCGATGAACTTACTATGCATGAGTCCATGCCCCATAGTCCCACGGAGAGCACACACAGTCGCAGATCCCACCGAGCCAGAACAGGTCGGCGGAGACCTCCTAGCCCTTCCAGCTCCTCCCAGGGTGACATGGCAGACACTGACGCCGAAAGCGGTCCTTCTAGCCAACCTGAACAGCCTTCTAGCAACCAAACTTCTGACCAGCAGGTTAAGAAGAAACGTACTAGAACGCTTACGACGCCTCACCAGTCAGCTGTTCTTCATGCTCTTTTGGCCCAGGTTCGTGGTCGGTTTTATGTCATATTGAACTCCCACTAACAGATTGCGACTTAGTCTCGATTTCCCACTACAGCTATGAGAGAGGAGGTGGGGCGTCAAATAGGTCTCAGCGCCCGCAAAGTTCAGGTATGTTGTTTCCTAAAGATGACGAGTTCTATCTGACGTTCGCAACCAGATTTGGTTCCAGGCACGTTCTTCGACCGTTAGTTTGCGATATTTAAGTTTTGACACGGGCCGTTTTATAGAACCAACGCCAAAAGGCTAGACGTCCACATGGACACAACAGTGCGCCACACAGTCTACAGCGCCCTCCCCAATTCGGACCCTTCCCGTCTGTTCCAATGCATACCCTTCCCCCGGACACTGCTCAAAGCTCTTGGTCAAATTGGCAACACCCACCTTCCACGTCCGCAGTTTCGACCGGCCATGTCGAACCCACATCAAGGCCGTCTACCTCCAGCGAAGGCATGGTGTTATCGGATTCCCATTATCCACTTCAGACGTTGCCGCCAATTGAGGCACAACAATCTCTCTATCAGTGCTCGAGTGGTCCACAGTCTTCTTCTCCTGAAAGACGCGTCCCGCTATTTTTTGTACCTGAAGCTTCCTCGCGCGCAGAAGGAATTCGTTTGTCACCAACGCAGAGTCGCGATATTATCAATTTGCCGCCTCTGCCTACCGAGGCGCACACCTCTAGTGGTCTACCAGCTATTCGGTTGAACGTGGATCGCACATCTCCGACTACAGCATTTGGCCGCCCTGTACTGCGGCCTATGATAACTGTCTCAACGTCCAGTAACCAACTTCCAGATATTCAGTCGGCTGCAGCGTCGGCTACGCATTCAATGCCCCCGCCATTTACCCTTGAGCCACCACCACAGTGGCAGCCTGATCCAGTGCTGCCCATAGGTCCTGCTTGGCGAGGAGCTAGTTTATTAGGCCAGCGAGGACCAGGGTCCATGATCCATGATCGTTCATTAAGACCTTCGAGAGTTGCAAGGGTTGATCAAGACAACCCCCAAGGTCTTATCAGGCCGAACATTAGGTCACCTCAAAGCGGTTCACGACCATTCAATCCCATCCGATCTCGACTAGGAGACGAGCCTTCTGCCTCCTCATCTGCGAGACTCGGAGATCGATAACACCAAAATGACGTGGAATGCGGCGGCGCCTCGACTTTTTTTTTTTCACATGCAGCAATCGGCGGTTACCACAAACGCTTTGACGAAAACAGATCCATTCAACACACGAAATTCTCTTTACGCTTCTTTTCACGACAACAACCACGTACACATACGCACCCAATCCAGACAATTGTCAGAAGTCTTCCTAATACGTTCCTTTACATACTCAAAAGCATAACAATAACCTCAGCAAGTATTCTATATGCCCCAGAACCCCGCCTTGACGCCGATGCCTTAATCACTGTTGTGCCTGTCATAAAATAACCCGGACAATAGCTTTCGTATTTGTTCCTGCGTTCCTCATCGTTCTTTTCTCTCTGCTTACTGGATTGCTTTATCCGACTATCACGCAACTTCGCTGCCATATAATGACTCTTATAATAGTTAATCTTATTCAACTTAACCTATATACCATTTTATACCACCAAATCTCATCTATAGGCTACTATCTTCCATTTTAATCGCTTATCTTAGTTTTCGTTCCAAGAACATAGGTAGCCTCTAATACCATTTCATAGCCGTCTACTGTATTGTAGTCTCTCAAAGCTTTCGATTTCCATCCACTAAGCATACGTTTTTCAGGCGATGTCAAACTTACATAAAGATTTCTTCCAGATTATATCATACGCAATTCGGCAGTACGTCTAATTCAACTTTGGTCTAAACGTTTCTCCCCGTTTGGAACAGTCCTGCCCATATTGTGGTTGCTACGAGCCCTCTTGACAGCCGCAAGGCGTACTCTCAACTGAGCTTGCGTACGCAAGTTCGACTCAACCGTGAGAGACTCGCCATCGTGAGTGTCGCCTGAGTTCGAGACCTCAGGTTCAGGTGTGGAAATGGAAGGTGCTCGGATGCCGTCATTGATCTGCCGCCTCTCCTCTTCGAGTTTGTCGAGTAACTTGCTCCGGAGTTCGCGTACACTTGAGGCGTCGCATGTGGAAGACAGCATAGAAGGAACAAGCGAGGCAGGGGTGGGCGCTAATGGTGGGTTTTCCGCAACGCTTTCATTCTTGATTTTAGCCAGACGCGCTCTGGTCCTCGCCATGATATCGGGAGCTGAAAAAGACAAGGTTGTAGTTCTTTCCGGGGGATGTGCTTGAGCATCAGTTGGGGCAGCTTCCATTGGCTGGGTATTCTTTCGTCCAGGATTAGACAATCGAGCGAGAAGTGAACCATGGGGGGTGAGAACAGGAGTTCGCTGTTCTTTCGTTCCATGATCAAGTCGACTGCGCTGTCTGGCGGTGGGGTTACCCGGGAGCGACAGATGTGAATGAACGGACTCTAATAGTGTTGGTCCTCGCCCCCTGACACGTTGGCGAGGTTTTGAGGGACCAGGCTCTGTACCGTTTTCAGCGGTCAGGTCCCATTTGCTGCTGGGTGGTGTCTCATGCATTTGATTGGAGATCTCCAGAGTGGTGTCTGTTGAAATATTCTCGAGCCTGAGATTTTCCTCACGAACCCTCTTATCCCGGGCTTTCCCTTTTCCCTTGACCTGTGTGATATCCTTATTAGCGCCAGGTGACTCGTCTCCTGAATGTTCGTTATCGGGCAAGTTTTGACCTGCGCAATGATGAATGTTATCGATCTCCCTATCACGCTGTGATCCGTCCCTATCTTTATGATGAAGTATGCTCCGGGACCGTGATCGGGACGGTGAGCGTAGTCGGGGGTGTTTCAGTGAGCTAGACGCTGTAGGCCGCTCCGAAGAAGCGTGCTCGTGACTGGACTCCTCAATTTGAAAAGCTGGGCGTGGCGAGAGAGAACTAATTGACGAGCGCAAACTTGAGGGCGAAGCTGATCTGGGCCTCCATCTCCTCGTTCTCTGAAATTCGGTAGGAGGCGATGGAAGATCGGGCGGCGTATCGTACTGAAACAATTAGATAAAAGCCTCATCAAGAACTTGTTTGATTATCTGGTTGATTACTCACTTGGACGATAGTGTCGTATACATAAAGGTCTCTATATGGCGATCGGAGGTAGCAATACATTTCTACTCCGATAGACATATGTTGATCAATCAAAGTAAAAAATGATAAGAAAATACTGACCGTGCGCAAAATGCTCCGCATTCGGATGTCGCGAGCCTTCAATGTATGGTTCATCCATGTCTAGAAATTCCGAGAGCAGTTTAACAGTAGACTCTGCACGGATATCGATCGATTTCATGATGGAAAGGATAAAAGTTGTTAAGAACTATCTATCTCGTTAGGTTCGACGAACCAGCAATTGAAGATGAAACAAAAGACAAACTTCAACGTCCAAATTTGGCCACACTTGCAGCTCTCGTCGTATAAACGTGGTCGCCCGACTCATATAGTCGGCAGAGGCGGAAAATTGAGCAGGAGTGGGGAAGGGACGATAACGCGTGAATGGATTGGAGGAAACATGCTGTCGGCACAGGTCAGTAAAACGCGCTTCAGAGCAAATACAATAGACAAAGCTCACTTTAGCGTATAGTTGATGTCTGTAAATCCACCGTCTTTTAGATATAGAACGCTCCAGCTTGTCCGCTTCTTCTCTTTCTTGCCTTACGCGTCGTCCCCATTCTCGTTCCCGTCTCGTTGGACGTCTGTTGGCGATGGGCTGCACGGAATGGCTGACAGATAAAGGTTGCAAAGGTAGTGGTGACGTACGCAACGGTGGAAGAAAGAATTTTTGATAGTCATATTTGGAGCGAATATGATGAATCACATATTCCCCCACCCCCTGAGAGCATAGCGGACATCTGCGAGATTGTTCTTAGGCGGAGTCAACCTAGGATGTCCATATAACGAGAACAGAGAGACAAGTATACCTGACCACACTGTCTGAAAATGATGTCAAGATCCCTCTGCCAGAGACAGAAATATATTACACGGGACGAACCAAACATTCGAAACAAAACTCGTGTGAGCACTTTGGTATGAGTGCTCGATCAACGACAGGCTGCAAACAAATGCTGCAATTATCCTCCTCTGGCTGGGATTCCACCTCCTGCTTACCAGCACTTTGCGGTGAAGCTGGTTCCAGAGACGGCGAGGCTAATCTGATTCGTTTTGTGGGGGGACAGGAATCAGACATGGAAGATCTTTAGAAGGAATATAGTCCAGAATGGTAACTGTTCCCTCGCTGATTACTAATGCAAAAGCCTTCGCTGCACGACTTTCGAAAACCTCTTGCTACACACCCGATACCCTGGACGACACAGACTGTGCTGCTCAAACAGCGCCAGATTTTGTCGTGAGAATCGAGGGGGTGGATTACGCTTACGGTTCCGAGTCCCGTCCCGCTGATTTCATGTGCAAAGCCACAGGGCCTTCCCTCGCAACGTAACCTCAAATGTCGCTTTGCTAGTCTTTACGAAGTCCCCTACGCCAAAGGGGGATGGACGATCAAATGCACTGTTCCTGGTCGAAATTTGGTGCGTATATAACGACCGAACACTTATGGCTCGGTAAATGACACAGGTCTTCAACATCCTGGCATCACCACCTTGTATCATTGTTGAACGGCCCCTGTCAGCTTGAACTCTCTCTTTAGCGCGGTTTTCCAATGGGGAAACTTTGCAGCGTTCAACTTTGTCTCGTTAACGCCATATGCCCACTATATCACGCCGCAGAAGGTTATAAATCATCCACATGAATGTATTCCTGCCATGCACTTGTCAAGTTTGGAAGATCGCGCAGCAGACGTCTGATAAATTAGCCTACACGTTATCTCAAGCGTGTGCCGCCAGCACTGCCTGTCAAGATACATCATCTTTGACGTAACTTGAAGTATGTACCTCTTGACTTCAAGTTTACCTCTATTCCAGCAATTCAATCTAAACCCTGGCGGGCCCCTTGTGGCTCTTCCAGCTGAAGCCTCTGTAAACAAACTTGCACCATACTGGTATGTGTATTCAGTCATACATTGTAGTATTTCGCTTTAAATCCTCGGATATGTAGGTATACGTAACACGGCGGATTTCACAGCCTACCTCTTCGTGTTCGCAGTATCAGTGCACGGTACTTACCATTTGAATATTCGTGACGACACACCGATTCATCTAGACGTAACCGCAATTCCATCTATCTAATCGTCACTGACTCATCAACTTGCATCAACACTGAAGTGGTTCGTTCGCTCCAATAATCGTCTCTTGAATGCACTTGTATCTGCCTCATCTTTTGAGTCCAGCCCCTCCGCGCGCCAGGCCACTTCATATCTACACCGCACCACTGACATGTCCAAGAACTACATGACATTCATACTTAGCACTGAAGAGTCTTTTTCCTGCAGTTCATTAAATACTGGCACCATTGCTGGAGACGAATCATTTCCCTTTGGATTTCAGTCTTTTTTGCACCGTGAGTGGACAAACGTCCAACGTTTCATTTCCTGTTACTCGAACAACGAGTCGCTGGACTCTCTAACTATACATCATACAGAATTAGTTTGCTAGGTTCGTTCGTGCTCTCAACAACGTCACTACAACCGAACATGAGGATGCATCACATCTACCATCCGTATCACGTTTGGAACGTTAGAACACCTCGTGCCTTGCCGGATACTATTCGTATCATTCATGTAACTCTACCGATACAGATGGCCGAATGAGACTAGCTATAAATGTCGCTGGTCATATATTCAAGATTGTCCAGAACCTCTCCATAACCAGTCAGGAGGGATATATACCGCAGCCTTATCTCCCAAAGTCTAGGATATGCGTGTTCGCTGAAGGTCGATGAGTGTTCCTGGTAGACTATGTTTCACGATCGATCGATGTGTGATCGTCACCAGTTGGACCTGAGCCTTTCATATCTGTCAGTTTGTACGTTTCTTGGTCCTCGTCCTCGTCCTGATGTTCAGCGTGCTCAAGTAAGCCTTCTTCTAGCGCTGCATCTCCAGAATGGTCCAGCGGGACAGTCTTCTTTGAATTCATCTCTTTCGTCAACTGAACGACAAAATTTGAGAAATAATATCGAGCGAATGTGAGATGCTTACCGCAACGTAGATAGCTGAGGACATAATTATAATAGTCCCGATGACAGAAAGAAAAGAGGGTACTGTATTAAAGAAAATTCGCTCTAAAATCGCAACAAAGACGATCTTCAAAACTATATAAGTTCCAAAGGATAAAGATCTGAAGAAAAGGGATCTATCTCACCTGAACGTAGATAGCCAGAGTCCCTCGCCCGGCCGTTTCTCTCTGTAGGCCCATTGTCAAAAGGACTTGCGCAATGAAACCAGAAACACCGATCAAGAGGAATAAGAATAACCATTCAAGCCTCGCAGGAAGGACGACAGGAGTTCGCATTATGATCATTCTAAGGCCACGGCAAGGATATAAGGGCGAAATGAATCAATGTGAAACATGCGACTGACCCAGCGCTTGCTACAAGAACACATTGCACAGAGTAAGATGTCATGGTATGAAGAGGATGCGCCCTTTTTCCTATGGCGCGCAGCGACGTGTCTACATCAACTGCGGTGTAAGTGCAGATCTGGAAATATTGGCAGGATGAAACGTACAGACGCCAGTAGACCCCAAAACTCCCATTAGTGCGACTCTTCAAATTTGTAAAGAGATTAATAGGCGACAGAGAGGGATATGACAGAAAGAAATAGCCACACCCAACTGCTATAAGACGCTGGCTCGGCGGCACATCATCTGAGGACCGTTGGGTCATCCCATCGATGACCCCATCCGCCGTTGACGTGTTAAAAAGAGCTTCTGGCCTCGCAATAAGCACCACGCCAACCAAGCTGAAGACTTATCGAATATTCAGGTCAGCCACAACATATGTAAGCGATTGTGATATAACTGACGTCCAGCAAAAGCATCCTTTACAGAGAACGGTTCCTTCAGAATCAGAGAACCCGCGATGGCAGTTGTGAATGGCGATAGGAAAGTCAGAACTGTAGCATCGGACAACGACAGAAACTGGATCGAGTAATATGATCCAAACAGCCCGAAAAATCTAAGAGAGATATTAAGTACATGTCCGATACATTGACGGGGCTGAACTTTACCCAGTGAAACCTCGGAACACTAATAACAAACGGACGCCCTTTGGACCTAGGTGTATATTTGGAACTTTTATAACGAGCCTTTGAATGACAGGTTGAGCATTCGTCAATAAAATCTCTAGACAACTAGCATACATGTATAAGAGACAACAAATATAAGTGATAGCCTGAATAAACCACACACTGAAAACAGAATCGTTATCGTTTTTGTAGTGAGCTTACCATTCGGACAATGATCAACTGAGCTTGCATAATAAGCATTGTGCAAAATCAGACATAGAATCCAAGGATATCGTACCTCTATCGCCGGTACTGGCGGGTCTAAATTGTTCAGGCTCTTCACAGCAACGTTCATCACTGAGAAAAACACTTGAGAGGCCACCACATATAACAATCCGACATTATTCTTGAACACGTTCCGTGCTCGGCGTCCTGCAGAAGTTGACATCAATCTTGACTTGCTAAATATCGTAGGGGCTGAACGAAGCTCATCGCCTATATCTAAGGAGTCCAAACTTAAAGTCGAAGACGACATCAACTGCGCATTCTCCTTCGACCTGGATTGCACTATTGTCGAGCCAAGATTCGTTGTCCCTAGAGTTCGAGCAGCAGGAAATATCGATCCAGGGTTTATCATGATGCCCGAGGAGAATATTGCATGGATCCACCAGAGATGGGGGATACGAGCGTGCAGGCAAACCGGCACATACTTTTGGCCAGACTGCACCAAGGTACAACTAGTGGCCCGAGCGGCAGGACACTCTGAGTTCCAATATTTCAATGATCGGCTCCGGCAGACTTGGAACATTACGTTTAGAAATCAATAGTCTCACGCTCACTACCACTTTACCACCCACTTACAGTCTTCAAGAATTCAAGCCATCCACCGTCCATTTAGTATTTGATGGTTTCGAAGGTAGGATGAAACAACGCTGGATCGAAAGTCTACGACGAATTTTTTGGTCATTGTGGGCGTTCGCTGGGTTGTAAAATTAGCGACGAAGGACCAACGTAGACCCGCTCAAATTGGTAGCGGCTTGATTCATTAAATCCATTATACCTGGCCCATCAGTGCGGAGACTAAGCACGTATGTAATCAATATAAACTTGCCTTCGATTTCGTTGACAAGAACGAGATCTCCGCTGAGCAAGTTGCTGCTGATTCGGATATCGCCTCGAGATACACCCAAATTGTCCAAAGATAAACAAGTTCTTTCAACGGATAAGGCAAACCCATACCACTCCGCCGGATTCTCCAATGCCCCGCATACATATAACCGTACAGAGATGCATGCCATCCATCCAAATTTACAGTATAAATGTTAAATCGCGCCCACGTTGACGGTCCCAAGAGATACTGCGAGAGATAGCTGTCCGTCATGCTGTCATTTATAGTTGCAATCAGCATCTGATGAGATACCTTCGTCTTGAGTTACTCTATGAGGAGCTAAAGCCCGATGATAGTGTGGAACTCCTTCTCCCGCAATCAGCTGCAGCGATAACCACCATGGAAACCGCACGAAACCAGGGAGATGATTGCTTAACTGTGGTAGATGACCGCATATAGTATTTACCCCTCCAGCAAGCAGCCGCAAGTAGCTGAAGGACAAACGAATCTGCATTATGCTCGTACCTACGTCGGTAGCGGTTGAGCGAACCTCGTTCTACGCTGACGAACAAAGTGGCAGCAAGAGAGTGAAAGGGCTTCCATTGGCAGAATGAGCGCCCACAAGGGTAATGCCAAAAGTTTGCAAGAATGCATAAAGTTGACGTCTTAATCATCTCTCGGTGACCCTTGAGAGTTAAAAATAACATCTGCTGGTTCGAAAAGGTCTGGCAGACGACGGAGCTGCTTCGTTGTTCAATGCAGCCTCAGGCTTAGAGATTACCAAAAACGAGAGGATGAAACTATGACTTCTTGTATCCACACGAATAACAGACTCCAGCCCCCCTCACCTTTTTGTTGTACACGCATTTAAAACAACCTGGCATAACCTTGCAGATGAATATAGCAGCTTTGAGAGTTGACGAAACCGTTCTCCAGCACAAAGGCTTGCCAGGCGCGGACCGAAGCCACCGATATATTTCCACTGAAAGTTTGGAAGAACTGCGCAGAGACGAGAAAAGGAGTCAGAGAGGAGACGTAAAAGAAGATGGAGATAGCTAGGAGTTCATAAAAATAGGAGATCCCGAGCATCTAGGAGGTTTCGAGTAACTTTGGGCAGTTGCAATCGGATTGGGAAACCGTTCTCAGGAAGAGCAAGGCAACAGCCTTTGATACTTATTTTCACCGGGAAATGTTGTACCGGAGACCGGCAGTAACAAGCGGATACTAGTAGGGCAAGCTATTAATTACGATGCCTTGACGAAATTGGCAATGAACTTTTCGTGGAAAGGCGCACGCGACGATAACGAAGATGAGGATGCAACATCGAATGCAACGCATAGAACGAGAAAAATTATCAGGATGAACAAGGGATCGATACAGGTGATGAAGATGGGGAGGTAGGGTAGAACCAACAGAGCATAAGTACACCAATAAGAACACTGTCAATAGGCATGAATTCTACGCTGTCGACCCTCCAACCTCTGGTCACCGACATATTCGAGTAAGAAAGAGAAATCATGAGAAATGAAGAACGAAGAGACGTACGTTCTACCATCACATCAATTGTATCTACAAAATAGACAAACAAGCATCAGCTCACGACCACGATGAATCACCACGCAACCAACTTCGAAGCACGTACCATTATCGTCCATGTCTAACGACGCAGGCGTATCATCATCATTGATCCTGTTACCATCGTACAAGAATCTAACCGAGAATGATAAAAAAAATAAGGCTGTCAGTTTCGCGCCACCAATACTACGCCATAACAAAACATCGTCGTTCCCTCACGCACCGAATACTGTTGACGTCTTTTCCCACTTTGTTTGCATATGCTCCTTGAAGCTTCTGCAGTTTCGTGTTACGCTTGATTTTAAAATAAACTTCTTCGCCTGTTTGCGTCATGACCTGATTTACAAAGGGACCAACAGCGCATTAGGCGTCAAAGACGATCCCCACATGAAAAAGATCAAACACAGTACCTTGATGTTTATTGGAGCAGTAGCGTCTTCCGTTTTCGGGACTGTGTCCTGAGGTTGTGTGGCGTTGTCTTGCTCGTGGTCCGACATCTCTATCCTTCTTGGTGTAGGTGTGACTGGTTAGAGGTAGAGTTCAAAGAGAACAATGTCCAAGATCTTGTGCCAACTTTGAAGTTACCTTCCGAGTCGACAACGATTCTTGCTGACTAATCATTTCCAAAAAAATACTCATAAGATTATCGCAAAAATAATTAATGTACAAGTATTCGCGACTGTAACGAATATAAAGCAACAAAGTAGGCTTCCTAATCTACATAACTGAAAACAAACCAATGAAGCATCGTGACATATGTTCAATGACGCCTGCTTGCAATTTTGCCCAGCATCTTTCTAGCCAAGGAGTATTCCTCGTCTTCCTCGCTGGAATCCTCCCATATATCCTTGTCCCCATAACTAGTATCTCTCGATGTCCATCCCCTGTTATCAGGTTCTGCATCACGAGGGCCCCAGGGATACTTGTTTTTATCACCTTCCCAATCCTCTATTGCAGGAGGTGTGGCAGAATAAGTGGGAGGAAGGGACATACGAACACTCTTGCGTCTGGTAGTAGTGCCCTTGTCCCCCCCTGAACCACTGGCTCCTGATGAATTGGAGTGGGAGATATCACTACTTACAACACCGTTCACAGGATGGGGATCATGAGGCGGAGGAGGCGGAGGAATTGTGTCATCAGAGTCAGACTCAAAGGTCTCATGAACTGTCTCGTATGAAGACACCGACATTGTGTCATCATCCTGTTCTTGGGAGGTCATTGACACTGGGATCTTCATAGGAGGCGGACTTGACGTGCTTGTCTCGATTGGACCGGGTGCTGGTGATCGATTGAGAGTTAAGGGATTGGGTGACGGGGTTCGGCTTTGGTTGCGCAGGGCGGATTTCAAAGGTAGTTTGGTCGGTAGTGGCTTATTCGCTGCCGATCCAATGAGATTCAACGCCTGTGCGTGATGAGGAACAGGAGCTACAAGCTCTGATGGTTGCGCAATTGCAGCTGGAGGCTTCGACTGCGAAATCGGTTGGAGACGTTTCTGGACGGTAACCTCTACCTTAGCGGGTGCCGCAGAAGATGTGACTGATTTCCGTGTGGGTGGTGGTGATCTCTGCACTGGAGGGGGAGGCTTCATTTGTGCCAGATGGAACTCTGCCTCGCGACTCAGCATAGTACTTGCGGACAGTGGAGCCTTCACAGATTCAAGTCGATTATTTGGATTCAACAAGCTCCTAGACACCTGGTTCTGTCGAACAGCTTCCTCAACGATACTCATCAAATTGGGCTGGGTGGGTGTAAGAGTAACTGGACCTGGATCCAATGAACTCGACCTGGTGTGATTAGCCCGGACCCCAGCACGTTTTGGGACGGTAGCGGAAGTTGTTCGTTTACGCGGCGTAGCAGATAGATGGGCACTTGCTGTAGATCCAGGACGGAAAATCACGTTGGCAGCGGGTGGAGCGGACATCGAACTCATCTCCGACTTCTTCGACAACGAGGAATCGCGAGAAAGGGATGCACCGCCAGCGTTGAGCGGCAAATGGGGATGAGAAGAACTAGCACGTCGAGTAAGGCTTGCGCGTACTGTGGTCGACTTCCTTGACTTGACGTCTGAGAGGACAACGTCATCAATTGTTGCAGCCCTCCCTTTACCCTTGTAGTTCGTCCCGCCTGAGCCATGTTCACGTTGAGGTGGTGCCAAATTACCATTCGAGGCCCCATGGGTCCGATCAAAAGTAGCGTTATCCACAGTAGATGCCCTTGCTTTATTCGTTCTCTTCAAACGACCCCCACCAGAAGAATTAGAGGGGTGTTGCGCGTGACCATTAGCAGGCTGAGAGGGGGCAACAGCATGATATTGAATACTGTCATTTTCGGAATCCGACTCATCCTCAGCAGGTCGAGTTTGCCAACGCCCCTTTGTCGTACCGCTCTTGTGGAACAAACCCGCAAGGGTCCCAAACATAGATGACGAACCCTTACGTTCTCTATCTTTCCCTTTCGCCGGTGATCCGTTGGGCAAGTGGGTTTTGGAGCTGAAATAAGGGTGGCTATTTCCGTTCGACAACTTAGCTTTCTCTTTGCTCTTCTTGCTTTTCTGTCCGATAGCGAGTGACCGACCAGACGTAAACCGTTCATTTTCGTGAAGCTCAAGAGGTCCAACATCTTCGTCAATACTGCTAGAGTCACCATCATCCACTGGACTTTGCGGGACATGCTGCGATGGTAGTTCGAGCTCAGAAATCGAGTGCGCGGGTGGGATTTGCAAAGAATAAGGTTTGGCACCAGGGTTGGAAGATGAAGCATAGTTATTAGGCTGCACAGTTTGCCCAGACGGACTGACAAGCGCAATTTGTGAAGCGGATTGTGAAGGTAATATGGAAGAAATTTCTGACGAAGGCCTCTGGGGGTCGGGAAGTGGTTTAAACGGCGAAGGACCAGACTGGGACATAACTTGAGGGACAAAATAGATGAGAATCGCAAATAACATAGACAGGGGTATTAACTCACTATGTCCATTGGGGACATCCAACTGCTCTAATGCGCGGATTCCTTCCTTTCCCATCTCTCCCCATGTCCACCCGCACTCGACCATAGCTGTACAGCGTGCATGAAGACCAACCCTGACTGCACTTATGCGCATTGCATCCAGTTCACGCTCCTTGTTTGCCAAATGCGTCTCGCAAGCCTGCAGCTCAGACTGCGCCGCGTTAAGCTTGGAGCTACCGTCTCCTCTCGTCGGAGAGGTCGGCGGCGACATGAACGTATCCCGGTTAGGTTTCTGTTGTTTGGAGGCCTTGATCAATCTCGTGACTCTAAACAAGACGGCAAAGCAAAAAATTGTCAGCGCTTGAGGAGAGGATTGGGTCAGTCCGTGAACGTACAGAATCTCCCGATCTCTCATGATATTTCCCACTTCCTCCTCGAGATCCTTCAAGCACTTCAACTGTTCCCTCCACTCATCGACGGAGGCGGCATACTTATGTAGGGCCTCATCTGCGCCTGCTATAGAACCGGCTACAGCAAGTATAATTTGAGAAGCTGGAGGAGGAGATGCAGACGCATAAGCAGAGAATGAAGACAAGGAGGCCTGCGAATATTCCAAGACAGTAGACAGTTGTTTTGTGTATTCCTTCTCATGCGAAAGCAAGTTCGTCAAAAGACGGGAGTCTGTTGGTCGGTGGATCATATCTACGCGTTTGATCGTGTGCGTTTGGATTTGCGGAGAAGTCAAGATGTATACACCCAACTCTCGCAAACGCACTGACTTTATTCAAGTCGAGGTGAGCCACGTGTAATGCTTCCGAGACATCCGCTAAACATCCGTGAGGTAATCCATCGGTCCGGTACTTGTCTCGGTCAACTTATTATTTAGCTCGTTTCACGTCAGCTTCTACGCAATAATTTCATGACTACTTCGCAGAAAAATATCTTCGGAAGATGAGCAGAAGTAATGTGGAAAGTATAAACAATAAAGATACACAAACATAACCAAAAAGTTCGATGTGCAAAGAGAAAAACTGCGCCAAAAACCAACTGAGACGTCCGTCCTCCGTTAATCCAAGACACAAGCCTTTCATGTAGGTCACACAAAGCTATCGTAACGTCCTCCGAGGTTATATCGAAATGTTTCTTTATCTAGAGGGCGGTGTGGAGGTCGGAGCGCTCTCGCTCTTAGTTGTGGTACTTCCTTGAAACGTGGCAGTGGGGGTTGGTAACGACTGATCAGTCGTACTGATGTCAGGTTGGCTGTCCATGATTCCTAGCTCATGGCCCGGGGTGGCGACCATTAACGTCCGTCCTGTAGGTTCCGTGTCAAGTGTTCCGCCGTCAGACCCAGTTTCAGATGGTGCCAAGCCAGATCCCATTGAAGGGGTGACCCGCAATTGTGGCACCCCAACAGATCCACGAGTAGACTCTGAACTCGCAACTATGTTACTCCGAACACTCTGCCGATCCGCGCGCAATGGGTGTCCGAATGTATTATTTTCTGGGCTGCTTGGCAAGGCGTCCGAATTAGAGTGATATGGAGAATCTGACAACCTAGCCATTGAGTGTGCTCTGGATCTCACCAAGTCCAAAGAAGAACTCGAGGCAGCTCCAATCGACTGGATTAATGATTGCGTGCGGGATCTTGAACTGGAATATATTGACCCGACCTGTGATCTGCCTTGTGAAGGGGACCTCGAATTTGAGCCTGAGCTGGAGCCATTCCTTCGACGAGATAGATTACTCGGACGATGCTTCAACCCGATCAAGGACGTTCGAGGACTGGGAGCAGCAGAGAGTAAACCAAGGCTATCTTCCCTTTCTGCTTCCTCGTGAGGACCTTCTGCTTCAGGCTGTTCCATCGGTAATTCTTCTACCTCATCACTGGACTCATATAATGGCGTAGGATCGAGCACGGAGCCAGACGTGCTTCCGCTCTCAGTACGTGTACGAATCCTATACCTGGCAGAAAATACAGGAGTAGGAGAATCCAGTACTACAGGTACTGTCCCGGCCCTGGCTCGACGATGAACTTGAGGATGTCTGGGGGGCATAGGAATCCCCGGAGTCTGTTGAGATCTGGGACTGGGGATCTCAGAGCTTCCATTTGACCAAGGAGAATCACTCGATTCCACATTACCCGTAGACTGCGTAGATCGCGAAGGAGTCGATTTCGTATGCGTCGAGCGTGAATTCATGGACTGAGGGGTCATATGTGAACGTGAAGACAAGCTGCCACCTCGGGGACGTCGATACTGAAAGGGATATCGCGATGGCACTGGTTGTCCCAGACTTGACAAAGAACCAGATGTCCTGCGTTCAGAAGATGGTTCATCTTCTTCCTCGTCACCCTCCTCCTCGTCAGCCTCTTCTACTTCATCATCATGTATCTCGGTTTCTATGTCAATGTTCTCTTTATCCGCATCCGCGTCCTCATCATCGCTTTCCTTGGACTTCGAATGACGAGGTGAGGGAGGGAATGGAACTTGTTCATCAGAGGACACCTGAGCACCTCTATGTCCAGTGAATGGATAAGGTAGGTTCTTCAAAGGTCCGGCAGGACCTGGATCACGACTCTCCTTCTCTCGAATAGGAGGGATGATGGCGGAGAAGTCTGAAACAGCCTTTCCTTTCACCTTCTCGCTCATCTCTGGGCCCACGGCGCGATCAGATCCAGGACTGTCGAAGAATTGGTCCGATAAAACGCCACGTCTAGCAGGCTGCGGTCCACCCGGTAAACCAATAGCTGCTAGGATCTGCTGCTCCATACCTGCAAAAGGAACAGAAGATTCTCTGACTTCTGACAACACTTTCTTCCTTGTTCGACTTGGATGTCTCGTCGTCAAACAAAACTCATAAGCCTCCTGTATGCGGAGTCTTGTGTATTGCTTCCATATCCAGGGAAGTGCATCAGGGTCGAGCTCCCCGTCATCGTTGTAGAGGGAGGCAGTCTTTTCAACCTCCTCCTCTTCCCATCGGAATCGAGGACCGCAAAGACCACCACAGCCATGTCCACTAAGAATCCAGAGACCAAACCTGCACCCGTGGATTAACGATCACATCACCCGGAAGTTGATAGCCAACCAGTCTTACCAGCTAACGAGGAAGACCATGGTACGCCATGCTGTCCAGGCAGCATTTGCAATTAAAACCCCGCGAGCATAACCAGTTAAGGTTCCATCCTGAGGTCGGAAAAATGTCTTGTCTCGAAGAGCGATCCCGATGTCAGCAAGCGCCAACGCGCTAGGCTGAGCGGAAGAAAAAGTCAATAACAAAGCAAGAGATAGTCCTGCTCTTGGCAGGAGGAGAGCAACATTAGCGGTATTCTGAGAATAGTACCAGCAGGTCTCCGATAATCCATCACGAAGGTTACCGCCTTGCTCTGGGCGAAAAGCAGCAGTTCGCAAATGTTGCAAGAAGCTGTGTGTATTGTAAGATGTCATGGAAGCCAGGTTGAATGCAGAAGATGACATGTAGATAGGAAGCATTAAAGGGCGTTCTAGAGGACGAAAGAAATCAGCACATAAATCATAACGAAGACCTTAAAATTAACTCACTAACTCTCCAACGCCGGTAGAATGAATAAACAAGTTCATATACGATAAAAACTACAACAAACCAAGTGAGCCAGCAAGCAACGTAAGCTGCTGCCCCTAAAGCCCAGTTTTTGCCTGAGCCAGGAACTCCTTGCGCCACAGGATTGGGGAATTTGGCTACTCTGAAAGTACATGCATAAAAGAAAGACTGACGAGAAACGTGAAAAACACTCACTGTATTAATATGAATACAGCATTGAAATCAAAGAAAGTTTGTAAAGGTATGTGATAGAATGTGATGATAGGCAGGAGATAATAATGGACTCGAGATAACAGGGACGGGTTTCGCAGGATTTCAAGGTTTAGACCATTAGACCTGAATCTCGGAGGAGTGATGTGAGGCTGATGAAAGTACGCAGTTAATGAATTTGGAGTTATTCCGGCGGTGGTAGCACGAGACCATACGCGTGCATGGCCAGGCTGGCCAACGCGTGTTTGGTCCGTAGGTTCACGACGAACACCATCTCTCTCCCCCTGAGAATCAGCCACACTGACGATTCGCACCGATCGAGGAGTAGGTTTGCGGCCTACAATAATGGGATCTGCAGGCTGTTCGGGAAACATGGCGACCGACGATTGGAATGTAGAGGCCGGTGCCGGAGGAGGCGGTCGTTTTGGCAACCAGGATGGGTAACCTTCCGAACTCTCCGACTCTCTTGCGGGAACTACGTTATTAGGTGACGAAGACACCCCAGGAGAGTCGGACTGCCTTTCTAACATAGAATCCCCTAGTTGAGTACTAGGTTCAGAGGGATTAGGGCTGAAATTTTGACGTGACATTCGTGAGTAAGGAACATGCAAGAATTAGGAGTCAAGTATCGTTCAGAGCGTAGATAAGACGTAGTGTGTCGCGTTAATTTTTTTCAGCCTTATCCTCCGAAGCTACTCTCGAGGTTTCGCGCGAAGGTCACGTCAAATACCCTTGGTAGAGGCAGCACGAAGCAGGCAAGGCAAGCGGGCCTTGGAATGCGGTAGCCTCGTGTTAGATGGCGAACGCCTCGTGCCCTCGAATGGTGAGGAGAAGAAAGCCGCGCAAAAACAAAGTTCGAACACGGCGTGGATTTACATCAACCATCAGAGAAATTGCTTACTAATAAGCGCTTTGCCTTATTTGGAAGTCGCTTTCAAGTGACCACGTGGTTAGTCAAGGAAGCACAATTGCCAGAGAAACAAGGTACTGTACAGTATCTGAGAGAACAGAGAGAGTGATGCGAAAGAGTGAAATGTAGTGTGGTCCGCCTGGGAGGAAAGCAACTCAGATGATGGTACAAAACTAAGAGCTGCAGCCTGCTATTGAATTCTTTGTTCAGGCGTTGTCATGAGGATCGGTGCACCCACAGTTGCTGCGTATACGGAAGCAAAATACATACCAGCTGATCAGTTGACTCTGACGATTCTGTAACAGTGTACCGGGGCTACAGTCAAGATATTTGCCTGATATTCACTTTCGCGTTCACTCTAGGTACATAGGACGACGGTATGAGGCCGTCATAATGTTGATGAAATATTTAATCAAGCTGCGACTAAGACTTCCGGGTAACTTGTAATCTACGAAACCATCCATCAGTTGAGATCCGAATGTATTTTGAACCTCAGGATATTGGCAAAAGTTATCTGAAAATTGACAAATTCATACGACACGATCGATGATGTTCTGACAAGTCTACTAGGAAGTCCTTGAAGGTCGCATGAGATCAAAGGGAACGTTGAAGGATTCAGTACATACTTCAGTGCCTGGCAAGGATCATGGGTGATGGCGGCACTCCGAAAGCTTGCATAAGATCAGCGCGTAAAGTAGTGAATGTATAGAATCCAAGTTTCTTCCTGAAGGCTTTATTTAAGGTACAAGGAACGAAGAGTCCGGAGAGGTACCTGATACTGTAAGTACATATAAACATAAATATTCTTCAAGTTACCATGGGTACGTACTGGCAGCACTAGGAGTAGGCAGGGATGACTGTTGCTAGAGCTCGCTCACCCTCTCACGTAGTACCTCTGGTTTTATTTGGAGATGACAATTGTCTCGTCAACGCATGACTGCCACTCCCATTATATTGCCAGCGATAGTTTGTCCTTAATTTATGCATCTAATGTTTGGGTGACTTGAATGAAACCTGTGTTGGCCTTCCGAGTGAGAAATGCACTCCGATAATTTATTCATCAGTGCCTCTTCCAAGTGATCATGATACGTAATTCAAAGCTCGTTCAGTGAGGGAGAATTCTATCCTGAGACTAATCTTCCAACTTCTGTACAATGAAGTTTCAGGAACGTGTTTGACAAAGCGTGCCAAGGTACGTAAGAACTAACATGAGCGGCTGAGTAAAGATTCTGGGAACCTTCAAGTTCGTTGTAGGAAATAGGATCGACTCGCCGTTCATTTGTACCTCTCTTCGTATCTGAAATTGTGATCGGACCACGAGTAAGTGGCCAGAGTAAACCAAACATTGCTATAGTAGAATAGGACAGATACGTTGAGTTTTGTTCAGAATGGATACACGAGGACAGCGCTGGATAACGAGAGTCGGAGAATACCGATCAGTGTCCTGCAAGGCGAAGATAGCGTGTCCAGTTCAGACTAGGCCACAAAAGGAGGATAAGTAAATGCTTACTTTCTTGTGATCGCAGCTGGAGACGCATGCTAGCGACTCGGACTCAGCTGGTCTTAAACTGTGATGTCGACAACAAAACCGAGTTTCATTCCCTTGGAATGCAGAGTCAGAGGCGACAGCCGGCCTGTCACGGAGTAGAAACAGCGCCCACACTTGATGAACCTGAACATAGGAAATAATAGGGAAACCCGGAACGATATCCAAGTCAAGTGTCAGCTGGGCGCTGGCGCCTTGATAGCACAATGAGAAGGCTTGATCAGTGAAGGAAAGGAATGAATAGCCACCTGTCAGTGACAAATGATTCAGTGGGAATTATAACCCACAAAAGACAATCTGACTGCCAGCGGAGAATGGGTTACACAACCGTCTTAGGGTCAGATCAAGCAAGTGTTCCTAGTTTCCACTGCGTCAGAACAACATGAAAGTCAGGATGGTAGAGGACATAGCCTGATGACGCGCCACGCACCCTTCCCAGCATATAATAGGTCAGCATTCAGACCCATAGGCTATAGGGCGACTGGTGAGCGACATTTCAGATAGCGGCGCCCACGACTGGTAATTCAGGTTCGTCCACTACTAGCACATTGACAGGGCGCTAGGAAACGCAGAGCACCACCAGACCAATTGACAAAAATCAGGGGACGTGGTGGAGATAAGCAATAGATGTGGCTACATACCACATGAATGGCTGCATGCCATTATAAACTCAACCTGAAAAACACATAAAGTCATATCCAAAATAGTTTCTTGTACGAGTTTCTCCAAGATGTGAGTTCCACTGTCCAGTTGTGCTCATACTTCACCAGGTAGAGTAGGAGCCAGGGTGGATACTTCGAGTCGGACTGTCGGAGTACAAAATTTTACGACTCTTGTTCAGTGACCACTGTATCGCGTATACCACTTGAATCCGAATTAGAATATCTTCTTTGGCAAAAAACTGAACGAATTCCACGCCAGTCATCGGGAAATGACCTAGCATTTGCATGCCAAGCACTCCAAGAGACCTCTGATTTATATCTCGCCAAGAGGCTTCCCTTGCGACACATCCATGATGCACCGGGGCTAGTTTCACGAAGGCATGAAAGAATTCCATTCTTAAATACAACGATGCTACACACGTCGTCATGGAGCCCCTTTTCTGGCACGACTGCAACTTCAAGCGTCTTTTATCAAGATTACACAGCGCCGAGTCGGGAAACCTTTGATCCCGTTCCTTTGCCACAACCTAACCGCTCGTGCTCTCTTTCATCCATGTGCAGGTCCACCCAATGTAGCCTTTGCGGAGATACTTCTCCAATCAAATGCCCTAGAACCGATCATCTAGATTCTGGTACCATCTTACGAACATCAACTCCTCGCCGGTGAAGCTTACGCAGGCTGGCAGTGCCTTATGTGGTTCCGAATACCACTGGTTGATGGGTGGAACGTCTTGTTGATTTTCCGAACTCGGCTGTCGTGCGGCTACCACCATGATCAGGAACTATAGATTTGCCTGTGAGTGCGTAAATTTGGACCACAATATCACCATAGGAATCTGTCTCGTAATACTCGACTTATTGTTGATGCTCATATCTAGTGACTCAAATCTCCGGAGTTCTGCTCTCATCTGACGATGAGCGTTTGAGCCGGATACAAACATTCAACGCTGGGACGAGCGTAGTCTCAACAATAAATTCCTCGCTACATTCCCTAATTACCAGCTTTCGGAGACATTATGACGACCTTAGTTATATGCCAGGTCTGGCTGTCATATAGGCTGGCCCATCGAATTGCGAAATGGTGTTACCGACGACAGGCAAGCTACGAAATGGAGCTGAGCTGCTTCTGCAAGGCTGACGCTTCCAAGAACCGGGCCAAAGATTGGCGAGAATCAAAGCCCGTATCTTGCTGTAATCCAAGAGCTTCATGACAAACCGGCTGCAGTGGATTATCAATACATGATGCAACAGGTAGTTATCGGGATCTGTTTCCTGAACAAAAATCTGATCGTGCTCCAACAGGTCTGGCCGGAAATGGTCTATCAAGTTCCAAACTTCTCTCAGTCCTCCCCTTGCTCACAAATTCAAACATGTCGTGTGCGCATTGTGGTGACGGAGGTAATAACGCCAAGGGTGAGCAACGGAGGTTCAGCGAGACATGGCAAGATCTGCTTAACATGCCCACCAGAGCCACATCGGCGTTCTCGACCTGGTTCATATTCAAGTCTTGCAAGCGATGTTCTCATGTGCATTCATCAAGCTCGTATTTCCCTCCAGCATGTACATTGTTACATCATAACTGGTCAAGCCAGCGCCTTGCTTCGCCACGCTCTTCACTGCCCTTTCTGACATTTGAATCGGAACTTTACTCGCCTACAAATATGCAACTGATCACCGATGACCCTCGCTTCTCTGTTGAAATCTGAAAGCCAGAAGCTCACGGCAGCTTTATGTTTGACAGAGAGCACATGGGGTACTGCATTGAAGAAGCTTGACGAGGCGTCTTTTCTCTGGTAGCGAGCCGAAAAACATTCATGGATCTACTACGTGAGGCTCGAATCTGTAAGCGGCTTCAATCGGCGGACGTGCCTGTTGTCCCTGTTCCCCTTGGATTTCCGATGGTATGGTGGCTAAATGCCAGTTCTAGTCGATGCATACATAAATGAGGATGGTCGAAACGTCAGCTCCTCGCGCCACCTCTTAGGCGTTGCGCTAATTCGATATCCGCCAGTTGTTCCAGGCTGGTTTAGACCTTGAAGGTGTCTGCAGGGGTGATAATGAAAGCACACGGAAACTAACTTGTGTGTCTTGGACAGTGGGCCTGGAGGTATTGCTTATCGTCTTTTGTCGTTATCACATCTGGGCCCTTTGGCTAGAACGAGTCGTTCTGAAGACCTCGTAGACATATTATCAACCCTCAAAAGTCTATTAATACAGTGATAATTACGCCACCCATTAGCTATAGCTCATACACAGATATAAAAAATGCACGGACGTATGCTCAAACCGATCTGCGTTTCCTATCATCTTCAGGAGGCCAATTTCGATACTCCACGCTGCACAGCCTCGGTGATACGCACTGAGTCGAGGCCGACTAAGATGATCTCCAAAAATGCGATCAGTGGAGTGACTTTGGTCTGTTTTTTTAATAGCGTGACCCTTGGGCAACGTCCTCCCATAAAGCCATTCAAGTTTGGACTCTAGTACCGTTCGGTGACATGATCTCCGTAACGGTGGATCTACCTTCTTCGCCACAGAACAATATATTTTTCCAAGCCGCCTGGAATATAGCCTTCTGTCTCCCTGCTAACCTCGAAATATCGACAGCCATGTGCCCAAGGAGGCTACGCGCCACATAGCATCGAGAAATGGTGGCGTCCTTGAACCTCGTTTCCAGCAGAGTGATCAGGAAACGCGTTTCTCGTCTCTTGTTCTATCACACTGCACACACGCAAAGCTCGACGCCAGTACTACTAGGCCTCTGTTTTCGATTGAAAAAAGAAGACCATGCTGTTTTCGTCAAGCTTATGATTGTCTCCCTCTCCGCTCAACGTCCTTGAGCAATCGGAAACAACACGCTTATACAAGTCCCTCCAACACGACCGATCTGTCACATAGTATGTATACAGATATCTCATGATCAAAAAAGCGCGCATAGCACACGGCCGTAACAACCTTTGTTCAGGCGCATTTATCAAGCCGCTCCACGCCATCCACAGGACAAGCTTGTACAAACGCAGCAGGACTAGCCCACGAATGCGGTCCGAATAACCTTTCCGCGGGATGTTCCGGTTGGTATTTAACGAGATGAAGTTCATGCTCGAAGCACTTGTGAAAGTGTCTGGGTGTGTTCGCAGCCCTGAGTGGGTGGTGATGGTGGATCAATCCGTCTTCCGATAGGGATAATCTTTGTTATCTATACCGAAAGAAAAGAAGCTGAGCTTGACAAAGACATGTCAAGGAACTCGAGAACAGATGTAGTAAGGATCTTCAATTGCAAAATTCTATCATAACGAGATAGATAGGGAATAATCGGGCTCACCATTCAATCTGTCGTTGGAACACGCACATTTCGCGCCTGTAACTGTTATCCGACCACGAATAAGAGGCAAGGGTGCTCATATCCATGCGTACACTGCCACAGTTGAATCGGGAAAGTACATTGTTGATCTCGAGATGTGCAAACTGACAGATCCGGCAGAGAGCGCTGATCGGAATTCGGCCCGGAGAGCCAAGCTAGGCCACACAGAGAGATCGATGGATAAACGCCTATCACACCCCGTACTATGATTGTTTGTTGACAAGCAGACGCAGATCTCCGTCAAGGCACAAAGCTACCAACACAGACAATCAGAAGGTTCATTCAAGATATCAAATTGACATGCTATCATTCTCCTTGAACACACAAGATCATTATACTCGTCGTAGTCTGTGTTCTGTGCCAAGTGGAGTCAAGTTGCCGCTCTCGTCAACCAGCGCCCTTTCCACGTCAAATGGAATTAGAAAGAATAAAGGAACGAGGGAAAAGAGGAACAATGCATCTGAGAGTCAGGCGCCGCTTGTGGGCGCTATCGTGTTAGGCACAAAATTCTGACCCTTGGGCGAAAGGAATGGCTGACAATCGGTCCATGGCAGAGATCTGGCGGGAATAGATAGCTCGCAGGAAGACAGCGACCGGGGTGGAAGAGCAGATTACACGATCATCGCAATCGGCTCCAATCTGAGACGCAGAAGAAAATTTTCGAGCCCCTGCAGTGCGTCAGAAACCGTAGACATCGGATCCGAGCGGAAACAGAGATGAAAGCTGTAACTCGACGGGATTGTAACAACAAACACATGAATCAACTCATAGAGAACGTCAAACTGGAAGGAAGGGAAGGTCCACGGTGGTCGGATTGATAAAAAACAGGCAACTTGATGAACTCCGATTTACATCGGGAATTGTCCAGCAGCACGCCTTCTCCGGGACGGTTCTTCTACCGCCCATGCGCAGCATGCTAAATGATATAAGTCCGGGCCACAGCTGGCGAACGACATATCCGGTGATCAGCAAGGGTTCCTAAGCTCGTGAAAAAAGATTTGCAAATTCTCAATTTCCTATTGAATCAAAGCTTACTCACCTTTAAGTAAGGTTACGCAGTAGATTGAAAAACGTACCATTTTCATCTAAAACATTCAGCAACTTTTGAGGCGGAAGCGAGAATGATATGATCCTTCCGTAGCACTTGCAGCACTGCCCGTGAAAAAAAAAAACACAATCCTTCATCCTGCACCGATCGTAAGCAAGACAAAAATGCGTCCCAGCCAACGTAACGAAACGGCACCGACTGTTTTTCCACCAAGACCCGCGTAAGATCCGTAGGCACCGCGGGTCTTGAAGAGAGAGCGAACAAGGGGTTGATAGCGCAGTGGCCCCAACCTGTGTGGGGGCACAGGGTTTGCTCGGAAAACCAGTACCTCCGGGTCGACTGAACAAGACGCAGCAGCCTGATCAGAGGATGTATTATATTGGCAGGGGTGTGTGTGTGTGTGTATGGGCTGCACAGGCAAATCTTCAAGCTCCGAGAGAATGCGAGCTCCACTAGAGTCCGGGTGTTCGTCACATCCGGATCGAAAAAGGCGCACAGGCTGAGTTTGGGATAAACCTAGTAGATCAGATTCGGACTCTGTGATTAGTATACCACTGTTTTTCTAATTTGAGTTGCACTGCTGATCGGGAGACTGGGATAGTATATAGTATGGGGCGTACTATGTTCCGCAGCTGGATACGGATCATGGGCGACGAGTTGTTTAGGGCGCCTTGGAGGAGGAAGTGTCCGCAAGTGACAACTTTGTGTGGAAAGCTCTAGTAGATAATATTACATGATTCTAGTTGGGCACGTTGAAGCCTACTATGGTAGTCGTGAGCGTGTGAATCATCCTAGACTGCTTCTAGTTTTCTCAGTCACAACCAACTAGATCCTATTGTTCCTCATATCACATCCTCGCCTGTCCTCGCATATATAAAGATCAGCACAGGGATTTCCGAACCCACTATAGGGAAATGACGCTACTGTATTGTCATCGGATGCTGTACCGCTACTATATACACGGCCGCCGCCTGCCAAACCGGTTTCGCTGAGAGATTGATATGGTAGACACAGCAATAACCGCTCAACGACTTTCAATCGAAAATCCCCCTACTGCGCAAGAGAAAAGCTCCTAGAAGTGGTTTTCGAGATGGCAAAATTCCCTTCCAACTTGGTCACCGAACAGTGCAGTGTCACTGTGGTCCTCGCTCACTCACATAAAGCAGTGTGGGAATCAAACGTAAGTTTCTCAGTCGAAAAACTAAACCGCCTCGCTGCGCATGTTGGCCCAACTAACGCTGTGTACGGTATTTGTTTGTGTTCATATATATATGAACACCAAAAATCATAATTTCGGACGTTATTCCCATTCATACTAGGAAGACTTACTCAACGGTTCCTCGACGAATTCAATCATCCTCGAGTTACATGCAAGATCAAAATATGCCGTCGTGTTCTTGTCTCGACCCTCGCCTCGCCCCATCCAAAGAGGATCACACCAGCGCTTTACGTTACACCCTCACGCACGGAGTTAACGCTGAATGTAGTAACATTACGAGGAAAGACTAGATTACACGCCGTATACTGGTCTATCCAACTCGTGCCCTCCCCTCCCCACCATCAAATCACGCGCTTTTGAGAATCTAGAGTTACTCCATATACGACTTTGGGGTTCCAATAGTGATATACCGTTTCAAACAAGGCCCAACACAAGAAGTTTATGTGTGTGTGTGTGTGTGCTCTCTCGAGTTACCGCTCTCTCTCTCACAAGCGTCTTGCTTTCCACGAAGAACGAAGCTTGGTACAATCAGATAGTATATATATCCCTGCGCGCGGACCAACGATAGGTCTGAATTCGGCGGCTGCACATCTCTTCCTCCGTTCGTCCCTGTTCCTTTTATATTATAC
>QLOR01000617.1:0-46201 GCA_003313825.1 Sarcodon aspratus
TCGCTTTTTGCTTAGTATCAGATGCGATTGAGAGGGTCAAGAAACATAAGCAGCACAGCATCGCTAACAGCAAGTGCTTCCGTAAGGCTGATCTCAGTTGTAGCTTGTGCGACGGGAAGCATCGCGCGCGGATGTCCAAGATGCCCGGTGGGCTGTAGCTGCTACTGCCATGACGTCGCACTTGGACTGTTGAGCACCGCCCCATGGATCATTGCTATATTATCAAGTCAACTCCCCGGACTTTGAGTTGCGATACGAGCTGAAATCTGGGACCAATTGAACTATTAGGACTTTAGAAGGACATGCAGAAAACTGTAGCCTCACTCGAGGCTATGTGTCAGTACCTGTATCCTAATAGTAGGCAGCCGACATGTCCCTATACATTTCATAACCAGTGTCAGAAATTTTATGCCCATTCATAATGCTTGACGCAAGTGGCTCTGAGTATAAATTATGTATGGATGCTTAGGTAAGTCGGGCGCAGGTTTTCCGTAAAATGAATTAATATCGTCACACCAAACTGCGGAATCCTGGAACGTGGTAATAGGATTCTCTATGCAACGACATGCCCACGAAATTAATTATGTCTGGTATGTAAAAATTGAATAAAGGAAAAGCACATTCAATGTCCTGCAGCGGCAGTATCGTACCCAATCCACTCTCTATTATTTAAGTTCGAGCGCGATCATCATTGGCTGACACCGCAGTCTGTACTAGTACTATATAGTATGTGGCAAGTAATTGACTACACACCGGTGTATAAGGTATAAGGCAGGTACAGTATAAGCTTCTCCTCTCAAGCATCTTCTCGTTCGATATTGAACCGCTATTAGGACGGTCCCTTGGCTGGGCCTGTGGTGTAGAGTTTCAAAATTCTGATGGGCCATATATCTGGCACCCCCCCGCAGGGCGCCCATCACAAACTCTATTCTATTGATCCTTTGATTGATACCCCAGACTGTGGCCAAACTTAAATGACTTCACTCCTCTCCAGAAGAACCTGTGTTCCCAATACGATATGCAACTGGATATAGGCGGCCTCTAGCACGTCTAGGCTTACGCTTTTCTTATTACCACTCGTAAGCGCTACCGCGCGCTTAGTAGGTTTATGCATCGTGCAATGAGGTAAGTGCCAGTTCAATCTTTGGCAGGGTCCCGTTAAACAAAAGAACTGGGGTAACCCATTCCAAACTCCCATCCTGGGAGCAGTCTACCACAGTGTTTGTCACATCAATATCAATACTTATACTATATGGGTATTCTGCTAGTGATGTTTGTTTTCCACTGAGATCTAAGACGTTGCCGGAAGGTGAAGTTGACTACATCAGGCACTTCCCCGTTATCCAAGCTGTTGTACACGGCCGCCCATTGAATGTCTTGTTTCCTCCGGCGTTCTATGAGCACTTCAATTTAACGGGCCTGTCAAAAAGACAGATTCAGTATAGTAGGCCACGACCTCGCTGATCGATATATATGGTGAATACTACTCTAGTCGTTATCGATGCGCCCATCGCATACTAGCTGCAAAATGACTCCTTGTCCCTGTTTCCTGTCAATCCTTATTCATATGATATCCCGCCCATCGTTAAACAAAAACCTCTTTCGAAATAAGGCTATTAGTTTCCAACAAAGTTATCTTACCCAAAAACAGCACGCTCAGGAAGAATGCGGCCAGATCAGAGATCACCCTAATCAGGCACTACATCATTTCTTCGCCTTCAAGTTGGCAGTATTCTGATTTCTGATGTTGCAGAACTACTAATAGGTGCTATGCAAAGAAGTCAACGGGGTAACATAAAGGCAACATAGAGTCGGGTGCATTTTGTCATTCGGGATTTCGCGACAACAGAATAGCGATGTTGATCAAAGAACCATCAAGATGCGAGTCGGTGCGAGGTTTGACAACAAGATATCAACAACTCACATAACTACCCACATACTAGAATTACTGCTATGTACCTATCTCCTGACTGGTCGTCTCAAACTAGAAATATATATGTGCACAGTGTGTGTAACAGATTTAATACTACATGATCAAACATCACTTCTCTCCAGTTGCCCCATCATCTCAACAGATGGTTCAACCAGTGTAGAAGCCCGAGTCGACAATCTCCGCGGTATAACACGATAAAACCACGGGTTCTGGACCTTGCTAACAACCTCATCTTCTTCAATTGATTCCCGCTCCCTCCTACACCGCAGACGTTTCGTCCAGCTGAACATCAACCTCATCAAACGAATCGGATTTTCCCACTCCCAGCCCATTATACCGCACCAAACAATCAACAGCCCAACAACAGCCCAACAGAATACAACGGGAAGACGCGCAGACAACGTTGTTGGTCGCACAACTGCCTCCAAAGTGAAAGCTGTTAAGAAAGAAATCATCCTAATATCAAAATCAAAAGGTTGTATCAAAAAACGCAACTCGGATGATATGACACGCTCGACTTACGCCCACATCAGTAACGAGTATGGAAGGCTATACATCACTGCCAAAGTCTCAAGTCCACGAGTGCTACTTGTATTGCTCTTTAAGAACATATCCTGCAACGATATAATCCGTAAGTGTATCAGCTGACATTATAGAACGGACATACAACTTCTTGGGCACTCCCATTCCTGTTCCGATGTTGTCGAATTAATAGCAAACCAGTGATGATGGATCCGACGCTAGTTAGGACAGACAAGTAGCTGGCTATCTGCGACGGACTGCGAACGTTAGGGCCATTGTCCACGCTAGGGATTGCCAAAAAAGAAACATTGGCAGTCAACAGTACGGTAGCCTGCGATAGGATCTTGAGTCAACAGTTATGTTACCTTAGCCCTAAAGGGCAACTCACGTAAAGAGTGAACTCCTCCCATTCCTTCTGTAGCTTCTCGATAAACTGGGTCCACCTATTTTATGTATGAACACGGGATGAGGAATCCAAAAGAGGAGGCTTACATATGCTGACAAAGAACCCAATCTGTGTAGATGCTTTCCAGACCTTGCAGATGTACCTCAGGAGCGAAGAAGAGTAAGGCGGACAAAAGCATCAATGCTGATCGAGGCTTGTTCACCGCCTCCTCGTATACAGTTTGGTCCCTTGAGAGGCGCGCGCAGTTTTGCCCGTAGAAGTTGATAAATCGGGAATGCGCTTGACAATCCGCCAGTCAACAAACTGTAAACCAAGGGATATCCAAGCCTTACCAAAGAAACTCATCAGGCGACCTTCATCGCGATCCAATTTTAGTCACGCACTGACGCTCTAACTTACGAGCTCACCTGTCACGCAGGCAGCATGGCCATAATTTCCACCCACAAATTCCAATATCTTGATATATCCAAGGAACTTCTGCAGATCTTCCTCACTGTAGATGGATGTAGAAACTGTAGAAGTCAACGAGTCTTGCGAGCACATTAGAAAGTCACACCACAAGTCTTGGTTAGAATAAAACTTTACCGATTCCTGCATGAACTAACATGCCCGTGAGCTCTTGGAGAACTATATGCGGAACTTCCCGGTTATGGGGAAATTGCTCCCAGTGTGTCCAGTAAAACGACTGGATCTCATGATCTGAAACTAACATCAGAAATGCACATCGCGACCGTAATCAAATCACCATACGAATATGAGCTTTTGATACCACACCATATAGTCCACTCAAAATACTCTCGGCCTCAAAAGGATGCAACCAGAACAATGTTCGGTCAGTGTGATCGATGAAGTAATAAGACCATATTCGCTTCTGTGTCTCTTCGTCGTCGGACAATTCCAAAACAAGTTCAGATTCTGGGGGTATTCCGATGCTTTCATCTATCAGTCCATCGATGACTTCTAGAAATCTGTTGATCTCATCTAAGACCTCTGGTTCGCACAAGTACGCATCGGTATAGATGATCTGTAAAAACGATCAGGGAGCGTCTATTACGAGTGACTGACACTTACCCGTTCTGCATGAATCCAATATAATGCTCCCTAGATGCAAATAATCAGGTACGTTTCTGCAATTGTAATGAGGACTGACCTCCGGGTGAGCAAGTGGAATCCAGCCCTGGGGTAGATTTTCACTACGGTTCGTATCAGATCATCAACGATACACATAAGTGCATGAATAGCTTACTGGGAGTATGTTGTAGTCAATGAAGGAATGACGTGTTTGATGTCAGCCACAGTCTCCTTACTGATTAACAGAGGATAAGCAAGGAAATCAGTCACGAATCAATGATGTACTGACATCCTAACGTTTCGGTCATATCTTGCCACAGCCGTACATGGTCTGATCTCCGGATGATCCGGTACGCACTCTGGAGACGAACATGGATTGGCAGCAATATGCCCAGGTGATGGATCCGCTTTCGGTGTACAGCTCCGCTCGTGGTAGTTTCCACTGAAAGCAATAGGCTTGCGTGATCGTGAGCGGGCTCTCGATGCAGGTTTCGCAGGTGACCGATTTCGGGACTGAGACCGAGATTTGGGTGACGGATAATTTCTTGGATGGAGCTCAACCATAGAATGTGCTTTGAAGTTGGAGATCAGTCCGTGTACTGGAGATCGGGGTCGTGTCGATGCTGTTGAGGGACATCTTGAGATATTTAGATGATGAGTGTGCTGCAGGTGTTGAAAAGCAGATTCCTCCGCTCCCATGTTTGAATTATAGTAAAATGGAGATCGTCGGGATGCTGGGGATGCCGATCGAGACGGAATGAGTATAGGTCTGGGGGACAAACCGCGCATAGCTGACTCCTCTGCCCCCATATGAGAGTTCCGATAACTGGATGGGGCTCTTGAAGATGCCATAGACGGTGACCGAGGGTGGTGTGGCATGTGTCCGTAAGTGTGCAAACCATTGAAGGTGTGATCTTCCCGGTCAGCATTGTCGTTCAAATCGTTTAATGATGATCCAGATAGGTTGCGGCTTGAAACGTTGTACGGCGAGAGGTGAGAAGTAACGTGTATAGGAATAGGTGAGGACAGGCTGGGCGTGGTGCTTGTGTCCTGAGATATAGTTGTTGATAGCTGTGGAGGCACCTGGCTTGCGCATATAATGATGTCCTTATGATCGTCTTGGTATGTGGCCCGTTCTATTTTATTTTGTCTTGTGGAGGCTGATCTTGACGAGAGATGTAGTTTGATTAAGGCCCATATTCGAAGTAGACGTCGGAGAGACGGACCCAGAGGCTTGCGGAGAGCAGATAATAGTTTATGAAGAAACAACACAAGATAGCGTACAGGATTCATACAGCCGGATATTTTCAAAAAACGAAGAGAAGGTGGTGAAAAGCGAAAGCGAGTTCTCCGGTCGACTTGTCTTATATGTCTGCCTCGAGGCAGGTTTTCGAATAGTGGCCATCAGAACACATGGGCTGTGCAATTCTGACAAAAAAGCCGATACTGCTGTGAAAGCAATGAGAGTCCTCGAGGTAGAGATAACATAGCGAGTCGAAAATCGTCTGCTAACCCTACTCCGAGTTCAAAAGAAAAATAGAGAGTCGTCTTGTATTTACAACTTGTGTTTGACCCACTTCTGTGCCTTATTGGGAAGTCGGGATAAATAAACCCAACTCGGCATGCACAAAATAAATAAACACGTCGCCGACTTTCTGCTTTTCTCGCATGTTTCTCCGTCTAACTACATGTGTAAGGATAATGAAGTACATTCGACTGTACTCAAGTCCGTGAACTAACCGTCCTCTAGAGTCTGGAGGCATCGCCTAGTCCATGTGACTCCTCCTACCGCTCTCCTCCACAGATCGTTTGCTTACTAGACACTACTAGCTCCTTCAAGTGAATCAGAAGCCGAATAGGGTTGGGAAAACGCATTATGATGCACCACAGAAGTAATATCACAACTATGGCCAAAACACATAAAACAGGGATGCGTGCGAATAATGTCGTTGGCTTCACAGACGCTTCTAGAGTGAATGCCGCTAAAAAGGACACCATCCTGAAAGACATTTAGAAGATGCATTGGGAATACAACACGGATACAGCACACCGTGACTCGACTTACCCCCACAACAGTAATGAATACGGGAGGCTGTACATAACAGCCATTTTCATGCGTCCACGTTTAGCATTTGAGCTGCTCGTCAAGAAATAATACTATAACAATATTAGTCGCACACATCTTGGTTAACATTGAAGAACGAGCGTACAGCTCGCTCGGCACTTTCATTCTTGTAAAGGTGTTGCCGAGCCAGTAACAAGCCGCCTATGACGGAACCGACACTATTGATAACAGACAAGTAACTAGCGATCTGCGACGCGCTGCGTACTTCTGGGCCATTGTCGACGCTAGGGATCGCCAGAAAAGAAACGTTAACAGCCAGGAGGACAGTAGCATATAGTTGAATCTCGAGTTAAGAACTATCACCACTTATTAAAAAAAAGATAATATACGCAAAGAGCGAGGTCCTTCAACTCCGCCTGCAGCTTCTCAGCAAATTCCGACCACCTGTTTATTGTTGGGATAGTATAGGAGGCAAGACGTCGGAGGCTTACATATGTGGATGCAACATCCCATCTATGTAGACGCTTTTTAAACGGCGTAGATATCCCTCAGGGCCGAAGAAGAGTAACGCAGAAATTATTATGAATCTTGACTGTTGTTTAACCGGTTCATCGTCATATAGGCTTTGGTCCCGAGAGAGACGCGCGCAGTGTTGTCCATAGAAGTTTTTAAAGCGTGAATGCGCTGTAAAACACACAGATCAATGGATTACAAATCGAACATTACCCAACTCTTACAATTGAAACTCATCAAGCGACCTGTATTTTAAAGGCTTCATTTAGTTGCACACTGACACACCATTAAAAAAACGAGCTCACCTGTCACACACGCAGCATAACCGTGGTTTCCGCCTAGAGTCTCCATCGAGTGAAGAAATCCTAACAGCCTGTTCAATTCTTCGCCAGAGTAGATAGACGTAGAAGTCGAGGATGTTAAGGAGTCTTGAAAGAGGATTGTAAGGTCATGCGACGAGTTCTAATAGGAATAAACGCACCAACTCCTGCATGAACTAATATACCTGTTAGCTCGTCGAGAATTACAGGTGGAACTTCTCGGTTATGAGGGAAAAGCTCCCAGTGCGTCCAGTAAAACGACTGGAGCTCATGATCTGAAACTAACGTCAGAAATGGACATCACGATGATTATCAAATCACCATACGGATATGAGTTTTTGATACTGCACCGGAAAGTCCGCCTAATACCTCAGTCTCGAAAGGATGCAACCAGAATAATGTTCGGTCACTGTGATCGATGAAATAGTATAACCATATTCGTTGATCTCTCGCTTCGTCGTAAGACAATTCCAGAACGAGTTCATAATCAGAGGGTATTCCGATGCTTTCATCTATTAGCTCATCTATGGCTTCCAGAAATCTGCTGATTTCATCCAATTTCTCTAGATCGCACAAGTATGCATCGGTATACACAGGCTGTAGAATTGTCAACTTGAAATATATACTACGAATTGTGAAGGACTTACTCGATGTCCATGAACCCAATATAAAGCTCCCTAGATATGAATAGTTGAGTTTAATACATCTCTAGAATTCGGGCTAGACCTGACCTCTGGATGAGCGAGTGGAATCCAGCTTTGAGGTAAAACATCACTACAGATTGTGTCAGATTCTCCAACGATGCGCAGAATAATACGAATAGCATACTGGGAGTATGATGTCGTCAACGAAGGAATGACCTGTTGGATATGAGTATCCTTACTGATCAACAGAGGAAATGTAAGACAAATCATCCGCGAATTGATGATGCACTTACATCCTAACATTTCGTTCATATCTAGCGACAGTCGTGCAAGGTCTGATCTCCGGTTGTTGCAAGTGTTGAAAAGGGTACGCTTCCGCTCCCATGTTTGAGTTATAGTAGTCAAGACGAGATCGCAGAGATCCCTGGGATGCTGACCGGGGTGGAATGACAATAGGTCGAGGGTGCAATCCCCATTTAGCTGATTCCTCTGCTCCTTTGTAAGAGATCGAAGAATCAGACGGAGCTCGGGAAGGCGTCCGAGACGATGCCTGAGCGCGTTCTTGCACACGTTCTGAGTTGTGCAGATTACTCAAGGTGTGGTCATCCCGATTGCCCTCATCGGTCAAATCATCTAAGGATCCAGATGTGTTGCGGCTTGAAATTTCATACGGCGAGGGCTGAGAAGCGATATGGGCGGGAGAGGACAATCTCGCGGTGGGTGCGCCTTCAGAGATCGTTGATGATAGCTGTGCTGGAACCTGACTGGCAGATATGTCGGTTTTATCGAGATCGCCCCGATCTACCACCCGTTCAATGCTCTCCCGTTTGGCTGGAACCGATCTCGACGAACGATGTGGTCTGATCGACACAAATAATTGCAGTATTTGTCGGAGAGCCCTATTCAAAGGCTTGCGGAGGGTAGACAGTAGTCTGTGCAGATATAGCAGAAGAGAATATAAGGCGTTCATACCAGGAAGAGGGCGACGACTCGGTAGAGCGGAAAGAAGCTCTTGGCTGATGAGCAAGGCTTGTCTTATATGTCTGCATCAAGGCAAGATTTTGAATAATAGCACCGTCTATTATGTTAGTATTGGCAGAACGCATGGTGTGCCTGGGTTGGGCGAGAACTTAAAAGTAGATACATATACAGCTACACAAAGATGGTTTAACGGTCATCCTCGAGCTAGAGATAAGACAGATGTACGAACCAATCAATACATTACGCCATCTTGAGGAGGCGAGGTAGACTCCGAGACCCGAAGAGCTTCCTCGCGTCCGCCAGGACTCAGTATTCCTACTTCTATCTCTTATATTTGTCTTAATTTCTCTGATTAAGAGAAGAAGTCAATAAGATAAAGAAGTAGACTGATACCTCAATATTTGCGTTCAAGTACGTCGACGAAGTACATACAACATAGTTCAAGTTGTGTGTACGGGTACCTGGTTAGTAACGCGCTGCGCGGCATGGTGACAAGAAATTTCGGATGTTCGGTTTATCCCGGCCGGGTCGGCGGCGACGAAGCCTCCCACTGCATAAAATGATCAGAGTGCGATCTAGAACCACAACTCGTTTCTAAGTTGCTAAAAGGGCACCTACTGTACATCCTGAAACAATAATATTTAGACACATTTCAAACGGCGTAGATATCCCTCACAATTTAGCAATTACTTGGGTCATAGCGCACAGATTATTAGAAACTAAGCAAGTATCGTACTCTGACGGGTTTACCGCAAATCAAGGCAATTATACTGACTTGATTTGACCCATGCAAAGGCTGTTATAGACATGTGTGTAAGATTTAAACCTGCATGTACTGTACACGATCAAACATCCTCTCTCGCCGGCTGCTTCGTCATCTCAACCGACGGCTCAGCTGGTCTAGGGGAAACTAGCTGTGTTCGTGGATGATTCCAAGTAGTAACCTTAGTACGGTGGTCAACGTAGTAGAATCGGCCATCTTGAGCCTGACCGCGTTCCCAGCCTTCTGGAAGGTCATCGCCATGGGTGGGTGTCGCAAGTGTAGAAGACCGAGCCGACCACCTCCGCGGTATAACACGATAAAACCACGGGTTCTGAACCATTCTAACAACCTCATCTTCCTCAGCTGATTCCTGCTCCCTTCTACACCGCAGACGTTTCATCCGGCTGAACACAAAACTCATCAAATTAATCAGGTCGTTCCACCCCCACTGCATCATAAGGCACCAAAAAACGATCACCGCAACAACAGCCCAACAAAATACAACGGGAAGACGTGCAGACAACGTCGATGGCCGCACAACCGCCTCTAAAGTGAACGCCGTTAAGAAAGAGATTATCCTAATATAAAGATCAAAAGTCTTATTAAAAAATGCAATTCGGATGATATGACACGCTCGACTTACGCCCACATCAGTAACGAGAATGGAAGGCTATACGTCGCTGCTAACAGTTCAGATCCACGAGTGGTACTTGTATTGCCCCTCAAGAATTCCTCCTGCAATGATATAATCCGTACGTGTGTCAGTTGAAATTATGAAACGAACATACAACTTCTTGGGCACTCTCTTTGTGGTTCCGATATTGTCGAATCAGTAGCAAACCAGTGATGATGGATCCAACGCTAGTTAGGATAGATACGTAGCTGGCTATCTGTGACGGACTACGAACGTCAGGGCCATTGTCCACGGTAGGGATCGCCAAAAATGAAACATTGGCAGTCAAGAGCACCGTAGCCTGTGATAGGATCTTGAGTTTAGAATTACGATACCTTACTAGCCCTAAAGAACAACTCACGTAAAGAGTGAAGTTCCCCCATTCATTCTGCACAGTCTCAATAAACTGGCCCCACCTATTCATATATGAACGCGGGGTGAGGAATCCAAAGGAGGAGGCTTACATATGCTGGGAAAGAGACCGATCTGTGTAGACGCTTGTCAGACCTTGCAGATATTTCCCATGAGCAAAGAAGAGTAATGCAGACAGCATCAATCCTAATCGAGGCTTGTTCACTTCCTCCTCATATACATGTTGGTCCCTAGAGAGACGCGCGCAGTTTTGTCCATAAAAGTTGACAAATCTGAAATGCGCTTGAAAATCCGTGAGTAAACAGGCCGTAAACCAAGGAATATCCAAGCTTTACCAAAGAAACTCATCAGGCGACCTTCATCGCGATCTAACTTTAGTCACGTACTAACGCTTCAACTTACAAGCTCACCTGTCACGCAGGCAGCATGGCCATAATTTCCACCCACAAATTCCAATGAATTGATATATCCAAGAAACTTCTGCAGATCTTCTTCACTGTAGATGGATGTAGAAACTGTAGAAGTCAACGAGTCTTGCGAGCACATTAGAAAATCACATCAGTCAGTTGGATAAGAATGAAACTTTACCAATTCCTTCATGGACTAATATGCCCGTGAGTTCTTGGAGAACTACACGTGGAACTTCTCGGTTATGGGGAAATTCGTCCCAGTGAGCCCAGTAAAACGACTGGATCTTATGATCTGAAACTAACATCAACAATGTACATCGCGATCATAATCAAATCATCGTACGAATATGAGCCTTTGATACGCCACCAAACACCTCGAAAGGATGCAACCAGAATAATGTTCGGTTGCTGTGATTGATGAAGTAATAAGACCATATTCGCTTCTGTGTCTCTTCGTCGTTGGCCAATTCCAAAACGAGTTCAGATTCTGGGGGTAGTCCGATGCTTTCATCGACCAATCCATCGACGACTTCTAGGAATCTGTTGATCTCGTCCAAGGTCTCCGGCTCGCACAGGTACGAATCGGTATAGATGAGCTGTAAAAACGATCAGGGAGTGTCTATTAGTACGAATGATTAACACTTACCCGTTCTGCATGCCTCCAATATAATGCCCCCTAGATGCAAATGATCAGGCCTGATACATTTACGCGATTGCAATGAAACTGACCTCTGGGTGAACAAGTGGAGTCCAGCCGTGGGGCAAACTGTCACTACGAATCGTGTCAGATCATCAACGATAGGGATAAGTGTATGGATAGCTTACTGGGAGTACGTTGTAGTCAATGAAGGAATGACGTATTTGATGTCAATCTCAGTCTCCTTACTGATTAACAGAGGATAAGCAAGGAAATAAGCCATCGGAATAAAGGATGTACTGACATCCTGACGTTTCGGTCATATCTTGCCACAGTCGCACATGGTCTGATCTCCGGATGACCCTGTACGCGCTCTGGCGACGAACGTGGATTGACAGCAATATGCGCAGACGAGCTCGTGGTGAGCTCGTCATGAGAGATGGTTGATGATAGCTGTGCTGGAACCTGACTTACACATATGACGGTTTTATCGAGATCGCCCCGATCTACTATCACCCGTTCATTGCTCTCCCGTTTGGCTGGACCCGATCTCGACAAACAATGTGATCTGATCGACGCAAACAATCGGAGTAGTTGTCAGAGAGACCTATTCAAAGGCTTGCGGAGGGTAGACAGTAGTCTGTGCAGATATCGCAGAAGAGAATATAAGGCGTTCATACCAGGAAGTGGCTGACGAAGAGCGGAAACCAACTCTTAGCTGGTATACAGCAAGGCTTGCCATCTTATAATACTATGTCTCCATCGAGGATAATAGCGCCGTCTATTATATTAGTACTGGCAGAACGCATGATGGGCGAGAACTTGAAAGTAAATACATTTCGGGTCTCCGGTTTAGTATCCTGACAGACCAATTTATGGATCCTGTGTGCACATTAAACTTATTAGAGTGTGATCTAGTACCACAACTCGTTTCCAAGTTGCTGAAAGGGCACCTTATGGCTTTGATCCTTTCTATTTTCAAAGCTCAACAAGACACGAAAAGCGACTTAACATCAGTAAGGCAGCTAAAGTAAAGGTACGCCGTGGTGCCACTACAGCGCACCACACAACCAGGCCGCAGTCTACGATCAAAGCGCATACAAGGACGCCAGTTGTTGAAATTACACCCGCCTCCAGAATGAACGCCGTTAAGAACCATATCATCCTGATAAGAGCATGAAATAAAAAATTCAGATCGGATGCAACACACTCGACTCACGCCCACATCAATAACGAGTATGGAAGACCGTATATGACAGCCAATGCCTCAATTCCACTCCCATGTGAGGCGCTCTTCAATAAATCATCCTGCAACGATATAATGTGGGACAAGTCTTAATTTACATCAGGAGATAGACTTACAATTTGTTTGGCGCTCCCATCCTTATTACGATGTCGTCGAGCCAGTACCAACCCAGTGATTATGGACCCGATGCCGGTGAGGATAGACAAGTAGCTGGCTATCTGAGTCTGCGAATCGCCGTGCGCAAGCTCGCCGTGACGAGGGATCGCCAGAAAAGAAACACTGGCAGCCAATAGCACGGTACCCTGCAGCGGAATCTCGAATCATTGTTCACAATCAAAAGCGAACAACTCACGAAAGAAATGAGTGTCTCCCACTCCTGCTGCACCTTACCGATAAATGGATCCCACCTTCTTAATCGTGGAGATAGTAAAAGACCAGAAAAAGTCAGGATCTTACATATGCCGAGATATGACCCCATCTGTATACACTTCTTCTAGGCTACGCATATGCTTCTCGGAACCAAAGAAGAGGATTGTGGAAAGAAATGCGAATATTGACGAAGGTTTGACCGGTCCATCCTCATGTGAGCCTTCGTCCTGAGCTCTACGCCTAGAGTTTTGTCCATAAAAGTTGAGAAATCTTTTGTGTGCTAGATAATCCATGGGTCAGTAAGCTTCAGTCCAGCAGTGTGAATCTTACAAATGAAAGACATCAGACGACCTGTAGTTCACTCTAGTTTAGTCGTGCACCGTCACTCTAATTAACCAACCCACCGGTGGCACATGCTACATACGCACGATTTCCGCCCACAGAGTTCAGCAACGTAACAACCTCCAAGATCCTATTCTGTTCTTCTTGCGAATAATTTGATTTAGATGCTCCAAGATCCGAGGAGTCTTTCGAACGCGTCAAGAGTCATGCTATAGCCGTTGATGAAACTAAACCTTACCAGCTTCCACATGAGCTAGTATTCCTGTGAGCTCTTCAAGGACTGCAGGCGGGACCTCTCTGTTATGAGGGAATAGTTCCCAGTGCGTCCAGTAGTAGGACTCGATTTTGTGTTCTGAAATCGACATAAGTCACATATACTACGATCAACATAAAAACCATCATACGAATATGAGCCCTTGATGTCACACCAGGCATTCCATCAAATAGACTTTCCGACTCGTATGGAGGTAACCAAAACAATCTTCGGTTATTGTGGTTGACGAAATAATAGGTCCATGTCCGTTTTCCTTTCTCTCTGGACAGTTCCAGAACGAGTTCCCATTCGGGCAGGATTCTGTCGCTTTCACTTATTTGTTGCTTCATGACTCCTAAGAATTGGTTGATTTCATGCAGGATCTTTGGATCGCATAGATTTGCGTCGGTATAGATGGGCTGTGAAACCGTTCAGCAACAAATTAATCAGGAACAATGTACAATTTACTTGTTCCTTATAACACCAATATAATGCTCCCTAGATATGAAAAATCAGGTCCAACATATCTATAGAAAAGAATGAAACTAGCCTCCGGATGGTTAAGCAGTTCCCAACCCTGCGGTAAATCTTCCCTACAAATCACATCCGATTTAGAACTTTTACGAAGTTCAGGGTTGAATAATGGCTTACCGAGAATGTGGCTTTGTCGACGAAGGGTCGGTTGATTTGGTACTAGTATCCTTCCTAACAAACAGAAGATAAGGGAGCAGCTACAAGTCAAAGTGTTCTTACATCTTAATGTTTCGTTCATATCTAGCAACTGTCGTGCATGGACTGAGTTCCGGTAAATACGCGATGGATTCTGGCGACGAAGCGGGACTAGCAGCGAGAAGCACAACTGCTTTGTCCATGCTAGGTACACTGCTCCTTTCTTGCAAGTCTCCACTGGAAAACATGTCTCGGTCCTGGGCTGACTGTAAGCGGGCTGGGGATATCGCTCGCACAGAGGATGGTCCAACTGATCGTGATCGTGATTTGGAAGTGATCATCGGGTGAATTTTCTGGTGCAGATCCACCATGGAGTGCGCCCTGGGCCGTGTGCCTCGTATAGATACTATCGAAGAATGACGACTTTGCTGAAAGTGGTGAAGGGAAGCTTCGTTTATACCAGCAAGTGAATCATAGTGTCGAGAAGACGGCCGAGAAGCTTGGGATACTGGTCTGGATGAGCTAGTTGCTTCCTCGGCCCGCAAGTGAGAGTTCTTGTAACCACACAGAATTCGCGAAGATGCCCTAGAAGAAGCTCTCGGAGGATGTTCAGAAATGTATCTGCCGCGATGGTGGTCGACGGCATGGTCTTCCGAGTCACCCCCTTTATCGTCCAAGTTCTGAGAAGATTCAGAAATTACGCGGATGGAAGTGGGAGAAGACAAGGTGATGGTTGATGTATCCTGAGACTCGGAGGTGATCGATGATGTAGATAGCTCCGGCGGAACCTGGCTTGAACTACATGTGACGGTGTTGCGAAGCCCGTCTTGATCTGTCGTGGCGGCTCGTCCAGGCTTCTTCTGTTTTGGGATACCTGATTTTGGACGACTGACTGCCGAGACCCATAATCGGAGCAGATACCGGAGAGACCAACCACAAGGCTTGCGGAGGGCAGACAGTAGAAGTCTGCAAAGATACAACACAGCTCTGTGTATCGCGTTCATGTGTTCAAGAGGGAGCCTGGGACGACGAAAGGGGACGGAGAGCACTGCTTCGTATTCACGGGAGGGAGTATAATTAAATAGACAGTCTTCTATCAGAGTCCATATGCTGTGTATCCCTTCCTACATTGCAACTAGACTCGTGACCAGTCTACATTGGAATATGATCGATACAAAAGTCTCTCTCAATTTGTCGACCCAAACACTGCATGCGCTGTACTACGTTCGGAAAAAAAGAGGAAATTCATAGCGAAATTCGGCGCATTTACGAGGGACGGCTCTCCATACATGGACTAAAAAGCTCCTGCTATAGTATGACAGGCTGTGTCGAGTGAGACCTCTAGTCCCTTACTCCTGATCAAAGTCTACTGGTTTCGAGATTCATGCAGCACAAGAGTCAACACGACTCGACGGCCGTGCCGTCATCTCAATAGGCGGTTCATCTGGTGCAGAATCCCGAGTGGATAACCTCCGTGGAATGAGACGATTGAGTTTCCATGGATTTTTAGATCTTCTGGCACCACTACTTTCTTCGGCTGATCTCCGCTCTCCTTTACGCAGCAGACGATTCACCCAGCTGAATAGTGGCCCTATCGAACGAACCGGATTTTCCCACTCCCAACGCACTATGGCGCACCACATAATCAAGGTACCAACAATGACCAAAGCGCACGCAACAGGAATACGTGCAACCAGCGTCGTTGGCTTCACAACCGCCTCCAGAGTGAATGCCGCCAAGAACGTTATCATTCTGTCAAACGAAAAACAATAAGATATTTAACTCAGATTTAAGTACAGCCAACTCACGCCCACATCAGTAACGAGTATGGCAGGCTGTATACGACAGCCAGTGCCTCGAATCCACAACCATGTGACCTGTTCTTCAGGAAAACATCCTGCATGCATAATGTGAACAAGCCCGAATTCATATTAGGGGTTAGACGTACAACTTCTTCGGCGCTCTCATCCTTGTTACGATGTTGCCGAACAAGTAGCAAGCCAGCGATGATAGACCCAATGCTGGTGAGGACAGACAGGTAGCTAACTATCTGCGATGGACTACGTATATGGACGTTGCTGTCTACGCTGGGGATCGCCAAAAAGGAGACATTGGCGGTCAAGAGGACGGTCGCCTGTAGGAGAATCTCGAATGCTGGTTCGTAATCAAAACGGGGCAACTCACGGAAAGGGTGAGCTCTTCCCACTCCTGCTTCAGCTTAGCGATAAACCGAGCCCACCTATTTATTGTGGAGATAGAATGAGAACAGAAAAAGTTAGGACTTACATGTGCTGATACAGGACTTCATCTGTATAGATGCTTTCCAAGCCACGCAGGTGTCCCTCGGGACCAAAGAAAAGAAAAGCAGAAAGAAACACGAATATTGGAGGAGGTTTGATCGGTCCGTCCTCATATAAGCTTTGATCGCGACAGAGACGCGCACAGTGTTGCCCATAAAAGTTGATAAATCGTGAATGCGCTTGGCAATCTACAGGTCAACGAAGTTGTGAAGCAGTGTAATATGAATCTTACCAAAGAAGGCCATCAGGCGACCTGTAGTATGGACTAGTTCAGTAGTGCACTAACACTTCCAGTAACGAGCTTACCGGTAATGCATGCAGCATGACCACGATTTCCACTTATATCCTTCAACGAAGCGAAAACCCCGGACAACTTACTCAGTTCTTCTTGCGAGTAAATGGATGTAGAGACTAATGAAGTCAAGGAGTCTTCCGAGAACGTCAAAAGTCGTGTTGTAAGTCATCGATAAAATAAAGCCTTACCGACTTGTGCATGAAACAGTATACCCATGAGCTCGTCGTGGACTGCAGACGGGACCTCTCGGTTATGGGGGAATAGCTCCCAGTGCGTCCAGTAATAAGATTCAATCTGGTGATCTGAAACTAAAATCAGGTATGTATATTGATCACAATATAAAACCATCATACGAATATGAGCCTTTGATACACCAGAGATCCCATTCAACATATTCTCAACCTCGCAAGGATGCAGCCAAAATAACGCTCGATTTTCTTCGTCGACGAAGTAATAGGACCATATCCGCCTCTCTGTCTCGATGTCATTGGACAATTCCAGAACGAGTTCCCAGTTTTTGGGCATCCTGTCACTTTCATCTATTAGTCGCATCATGACCCTTAAGAACTCATTAACTTCGCAGAGAATTTTTGGATCACATAGATCTGCGTCTGTATAGATAGGCTGTGAAACTGTTCGGTAAAAGTCAACTAGGAATGATGTGCGCCTTACTCTTTGTTCATTAACCCAAGATCGTGCACCCTAGACCTACAGAGTCAGGTTTAACATATCTATATGAAGGAGTGAAAGCTAGCCTCTGGGTGTACAATCGCTCTCCAGTCCCTTGGCAAATCTTCCCTACAATTATATTCAGGACCTTTGCTCAGCATATAATTATGCAACGGCTTACAAAGAATAGATTGTTGTCAACGAAGGAATCGCTGGTGTCATGCTGGTATCCTTACTGATGAACAGAGGATAAGAGAAGCGCCTATGAGTCAATATCATTCTTACATTTTAATATTTCGCTCATATCTAGCAACTGTCGTGCATGGAATAGGTTCCGGTACATATGCGACGTTTTCTGGCGGTGAGGCGGGACCGGCAGAGCGATGCGCAGGTGATGGGTCCATGCTAGACACACGAGCCACCTCGCGCAAGTCATCACTGGAACCCATGTCCCAGTCCCGAGGGGATTGAGAGCTGGCTCTGGAGCTCGATCGCACAGAAGATGGTCGAGATCGTGATCGTGATTGAGAAGTGATCACCGGGTAATTTCTCGGGTGCAAATCTATCATGGTGTGTGCCCTCAAATTGGTGACAGGGTCGTGAGCTGGGGATCGGGGTACTGTGGATGGTATCGAAAAACATTGGGAGTGACGTTGGAAACGGTGAATAGAAGAATTGTCTGTTCCAGTAGGTGATTCATAGGACAGCGAAGATCGCCGTGAAACTGGAGATACTGGTCGAGATGAGATGGTGTAACTTTGAGCACGCAAACTACGCATAGCCGCCTCCTCGGCCCCCGAGTGAGAGTTTTGGTAACTAGATGGAGCTCTTGAAGATGCTCTAGATGAGACTCGAGGGCGTTCAAAGCCATGATCTTTGTCCCCTTCATCATCCAAGATCTGTGACGATCCATATGTATTCCGGCTTGGAAGATCGTCCGGAGGAGAGAGATACGAAGTGACGCGGATTGCAGTGGGAGACGACAAGGTGATGGTCGGTGTGTCTTGAAGAATGACCGACGATATCTCTGGCGGGACCCGGCTTGTACATATAACGATTTTGCTATGATCGTCTTGATCTATTGCCCGTCCGGCCTTTTTCGGTCTGGGAAAACCTGCCCTCGATAAGAGATATGAATTGACCGAAGCCCATAATCGGAGCAGATGCCGAAGAGACCAATCACAAGGCTTGCGGAGAGCAGACAGTAGCAGTCTGCAAAGATGCAATATAGCTCGGTGTATAGCGTTCATGTAGTCGAATATCTTCAAGGAAGAAAGAGAGAGGTGATAAAAGGGGAGGGAGAGCACTGGTCTGATATGTCTATCCCAAATTTCACGGTAGGAATATAGGCAGTGTATTTCTGTGGGAAGAATCGATCTCTGGGCTGTGAAAATCAATTGAGTCCTGGAGCTAAGAACAAGATGTATATGCAAAGCAACCCATAGATCCTCCCCAACTCGAACAGCCCCCGTCAAATTTCCTCACTCTGCCGCACAAGATGCAGTGTTGTACCATCCTTATAAGATCATGCGAAGCGGAGACAGGTATTCAGTATTTCAATTACAATACTAGGATAGGATAGTGCCGTGTCAGGTGTGGCGTAGTCATGTGCTGTAGTACTAGGACACTTACGTAGTCTAGTTGTTCCCACGACGAATAACTCTTGGGGTCCACGACTCCGGTGAACCGTCGGTCAGACTGGGTGCGCTTGTTACATCGGGCTGGGCTTGTCGGTCAGGAACCTCTGGCTCAGTGGAAATTTTCTCCCCAGAACCCTGGAAGGTCCTCTCGTGTTCCAATGATATATTTCGATCTGAAGGAGCAATGCCATTGTGAGGAGGCAACGCGGCAGATGAGAGCCTAAGGCGTTCCTCTCGGTCTTTGGCTTCAAGCACAGCCGCATTATAAAGAACACGTTGTATCCTCAATACATCTGCTTGAAGTTCCTAAGGAAGAATCGTCAGGGATTTTCGACTTGTCTAGACTGACTGACAAAGCATACCGCGACGGTCGGAGGGTGTGGACGCGTGTGTGATAGCCATGACGTCCATTGCGCTTAAAAGTGTATTGTTTTATATTAAGTAATGGAATGGGTATATCAACAAGGTAACAAAATACCTGGCAGCCTCCGCAATCCACTGGCAGATTCCCAAACATCCTGACCACTCGCGTATTTCACGACGCGACGCGTCCGCGCACCTGCAACATTTCCTTCAACCAATGTCCCACGATAGAACTGGAGGAAAGGAGATACCGATGTTCTTGTTCGGATATTCGTAGAAACGGTTGCCTACAGACACGTTAGACTGCGACTCAGAACCTCACGGATGCCAAACCTTCAAGGTCTCTGCCGACAAACCCGGTCTAGTGAACAGTGAGACTGTGTTTGAGGTTTACCACGAATGACTGACCGGAGATTTTATTCTAGACCAAAGTCGAGAAAGAAAGGACATGAGTGACGGATCAGAATTGCTTCCGGGGGCTTGTTTCCGTTCTTGAAGTCACGCTAAAAATCGAAATGACGATACATACACGACTTTGCAAAGAGAAGGGTACAGGTATTATTTAAATATCAAAACCCTTCACCGGGCCCAGCGTCATCATCGTCAAGGTCTCCACCTTCCTGAATTTCCTTTGCGAGCTCTTTCTCTCGCTCCCTTGCCCCTTCTGCAGCCGCCAGTTCTTTGCGATGGGCATTCAAAGGATAACGCATGGCCTGAAAGCGAGAGAATATCATAAATAATTTTACATGCGACAAACGTAACACAAGTCCTCACCTTTACACTCTGGTTATGCAGTTCTAAACAGTACGCAATTCTTCGCCCAAACACTTCGCTTACTTCGGGACCATATCCACCTTTCGGCCCGCCACATTCCATCCAGCCCTTTTCGTGCACGATTCGACCGTCGATGACACCGTCACGAATAGCTTTTCCAACAATATACTCAGCATCCTCTTCCGAGTCCAAATGAAGTTTGAAACATATATCACGGAGAGATATGCGGGAATAAGAAAGAGACAGACGACGAATTCCGGTCTTGATTACGTTTTGCCGCAAACGTACGATCAGTGTGTATGTCTTATCCGCTTCGAATTGGGCGGCGTGATGAGACAAGGTTGTTTGGAACTGAGACAAAGAACCAGCTCGGACCGCTGAAAAGCATAAAAAATTAGTTTTCTCATATCGAATGAGAGAAAGACTTAAACTTACCCTTGACAATCTCAGAGTACCCATGAAGTGCCTTGTCAAGAACAGGGTGCCTAAACAGGCTCCGGTCCGGGATATCCCCCATCAACAGTTCTACAACCACAAAAAGTTTATGCACTGCCTGATAAAAGCCTGGAGCAGTCTTTGGTGGCGGAGCACGTCTAATTGCTTGTTGTAGATTCGTGTGTGCAGCGGTATAGTTCAGTTGAACAGCTTTAATGCGACCGAGGAAATAATGATATCGAGCAAATTGTGGATTTCCTGCTGATGTCGGAAAGGTGGTTTTGGAGACCAATTTATCTGCTTGGTCATACAGACTGTAGTGCAGATAGCTGCGTAGTAAACGGTTTATAAGAGAAGCCTGTGTTTCATCGTCGTGTCGAAGAGCTGCAGTCCGCTGGGCTGCCAAAAATAATCTAAAGAAAAAAATCAGTCAAGCGGATGCGTAAATGCTTTTCTTTAACATACGGTCGGGCTTCGGAGAGTTCCCCAACAATTTCGTATGTCCTCTCGACGGCATACCAAATTTTCGCAGCAATAGGATCCATGCTTCTCCGGTTCAAGGCTTGCACCTTTGCCACACTATCGTTAGCAAGTTCCATCGCTTTTGCTTGTGTCCCTGCATTAGCAAGCAGATGGTGGATAAGCAATAATCTGAAGTAGATTTCGCATTCCGGTACTGGCTCGGGGACTGGTGATTTTGAAGGCGTTGGGGCAGGATCCACGTCCATTGTTTCCACGGGTGTTGCCTCTGGCAACCACGACAACAAAAGCTTCTTCACCTGGGATTCTACATATATGTCTGATCTCAACCTGAAAGACCACAATTGGAAGGATTTAGCTACCTTTCGGATAAACCTCTTGGATAGCGTCTCGTAGTATCTGATCGTCGAGCTTCCGCCTCAGAGCGTTGAGGGACCGAAGAACACGATGTGTGAAGCGAGGCTCAAGGGTAGAAACCGCCTTGTCGATGAGCGCGACATTAACCTTGATTTCTGCAACTGGAGATGGCGGTGGGGTTGATTCCTTGTCTTTGCCATCTTTATCTTTTTCCTGGTCGAGTTTTTCTTCAACAGTTTTCCCCTTTTCCTCCTCTGCAGGTTTCATTTCGACGTCAGCCATGATGTATAGAGAGTAGAAGGTGATCAAACTTGAAGGTGACGCGTACGCGTTCAGATTTCTTGTATGTAATCACGATAAGTCAAAAATGTATAATTGGTTATTTATTTATTTTATTCAAAAGTATTTCCTAAAATAGAGTCGTGCTGTCGTGGCTAGCCCTAAGATCGAGACACAGTGCTTCCCAATGGACTTGCACAAAGTATTCTTGTTGATATTTCTCGGACTCGTCGCCTCCGTACATGCATCCAAGCTGTCTCTGCAGTCGCCTAGATTTACCGTCTTGTCCAGCAAAGGCGAACAAATACGTTCAGAGCCGTATGGTTACCTTCGAGAACTTGAATGCTGCGTTTTCACTGACATGAATATCTATGGTCCTGTAGAATCTCTTTAACAATAAGACCACCGCCATTGACTCTTGGGCCCTCTGATACCCTTAAACTCTCCTTCCAAATCATTGAGAAGGAGAATGGCAATAGTGTCCAACCGCATCAAGCCTTCCTCAGATTCTATGACGAACGTTCAGGAGAAGAGGGTATTCAACCTCTCCGAGTGACCTCGAGTGGGAAGACAAAGTTTGAGCTGGTGAGTCGTCAACTGCCTGCTCACCATGCAATTAATCCGATCCTGGACTTCAGAATATGGCCCGCCCTCCAACCTCGCTTCCGCCTACAACCGCGGACTCTCCGCTAAAAGTCACGCTCATCCTCGGCTCATTCGTTCACTCTCCTGCAAAATTTGACTTGTTCGATATGATTATCCCCGCCTCTCAGCCCGTCGTCCCGCACCCAGACGAACAGACTTTCCATCCCCTTCCAACTATTCATCACACCTTCCGTCCTGACCAAAAAGTCCCGCCCGCATTCATATCGGCAGTTGCATCCATCCTCGTCTTGTCGCCTTGGGTAGTCCTACTCGGCCTCGTAAGTCGCGCATTTTCTTACTTTGTGTGGAGTCGCGACGCAACCTCACGTCTATTTTCAGTGGGCGAATCTCCGCCTCAAGGTCCCCCACCTCTTTTCGGTCAACATCCTCCCATTCACCATATTACTCGCCGCCTTCGAAGGTTTGTTGTTCTGGTACTGGGTGGACCTCAAGTTGGGTCAGGTACTTTTATACGGAGGTATCTTGAGCGTGGTTGCCGTCCTGACCGGTAAAAATGCCCTCGTCACCATACGAGAGCACAGAACAGCCAAGTAAATTATAGTATCGGACTCTCGTCAATATTATCTTGGAATTCTAAGATGAATTTCATCGTGGTCTACTACTATATGAACAAACCCCAACAAGTTCTTCGTCAATTGGCACCCGACCTCGCTCGTGCCCACAAAGCAATAAATCACTTCGTTGCTAGTTTCGATTTGGTTTGAACAGTGAAATTCAGAAGGGATTTGATCTTCAGTGCGAATTCGTCATTTGTGGCAATCATACTATCCACCCTATTTGAACGGTCATTATCGGCGCCAACTTCCTGGCAAAGCGCTTGTAAAGAGACAATATGATGGTGTAGAGTGTAAGCATCGACCCGAGGATATGAGAAATCCAGGAATTTAGTTTCAAGTTAGATTCTATTGAACGTGAATATAATTGAACTCTTACAAACCGTTTCAAAGGTTTACAATAGTACTCAACAACAGCGAGCTCGAGCCGTACTATATAGTACAATCCAGAGGTGCCCGATATTAGAATTTTTACAGCTTTCATTGTTCTAAACTAATGAGTGTAGCTACAGTCGATAACAAGGAATGTGGATTTTACTGTGTCTAGACTACTGGGTGTAATGTCTGCTCTTCAATGAGTAAAGTAAAGACAGGTTGAGCATTTAGTATTTACAGAAAGGGTCCGGGCCGAGTTGACCATCAAAAGAAAAATCCTTGTATGAAATCAACCAATTGAACAGGCAATGCGGGGGCAGGGCTGACAGCTGGTACAGCAGCACTGAACACCTGCTGGAACAAGTTCGTTGTGGGAGTATATGGCTTACTTCCACCATAACAGGGCTTGGCGGGAGGTAACTTGAAAACCTGTGCTTCAGTGTTGAAGATCCCTATTCAACATTCGTTAGCGAAAAAACAGCAACTGCTCCAAGATGAGAAAGCTCACATTCATCAATGCTGAAGTTGTCCGGGTCATCAAAAGTCAGGTACCTAGAGCGCAAAATTAAGTGGGTAATAAAATGACTATAGGGAACAAAACCGCACAGATATTTCAAGACCTCGGCATACCAGAAACTCTCCGTATCGTTGATCTGACCGGCGAAGGGGTCGTTGACATCTTCAATGCCTGCGTAGCCAGCTGGGGCTTTCAAGTAAGTCTGGAAGCTCTTGATTGCACTGGCAGCACGCTCCAGGTATTTTAGATCTCCTGTCACTCGCCAGGCATAGAAGTTCGACTCCAAGACTTCGGGACGCAAGTAGTAATAGGTGAAGCTGCCATAAGGATAGTTGCCATGTATGTTGTAATAATCGATGTTAGCCTGAGTCGGGGTTCCTCCCGTGTAGTTGCCGTCAGCTGACATATAGGCAAAGATTTCTGGACCAATACCAGTGCTTTCGACAAGAAATGAGTCAATGAAAAACGTCAAAAATTATATACTTACGACGAGCTTGCATATGTGTTCCAGCAGGCGTCATTGAGCACCAGAGCCGTTTCCACGATGGTATCGTTATTCAGCAACTTCCCACCTAAGAGCCAGTTGCCTGCATAGAAACAAGCCAGATGCGAGCCAATGTGTCTAATAACTCCATCATTGTAATCGGCCAGGTATAACCAGTTGCCCACAGTGGTTCTCTGTTGTTACACAAGGGGGATTAGACTTTAATCGAACATTAATATAAGTATGCCACCTTCGCCAGGGTTTGGATCGAGCTATCAACTGCAGTTGCCCAGGTATCGGCCCAGAGAGTATCATCGGTGTTCGTTAGTCGAGCATATTTGATTAGGTACTCGAGATAACTGTCCGTTCCACCACCCCATGTCTGAGAAAAACTTGATTTTGGACAAGGGAAATAGGCAAATATTTACTTACGACCAATTTACCCACGAATTCACCTGTGCTCGGATCAATGCCTTGGGACGGTAAGCCGGGTAGAGGGCCGGCCTAATGACGAAATCAGTAAGAAACGAAAGGGAAGATACCGCATAGACCAACTAAGTTAGCAATATGTCTAGCGGACCCTTCTGCTAACGAACGATAGGTATCGTTTTTGGTATATTGACTGTTTAATCGGTACAGTGAGCAAATATTTATACGGCTTACAAGTACTCTCACCTCAAGGTATACCATTCCAAGGTAAGCTAAAGATGAAATAAGACAACGATGAACATCAAACGCGATCTGGGTGTTATGGTCTTACCGTTCCTGCTTCGGCGACGTTACTCTGTTTTGAACGTAAGACACACGAAAAGTCTCATGCTTGAAATAACTTACTGTACCAATGACAGCATCATTGGTGGTAGGTTGGAGTTCACCGTATGGTATAACATTGCCCTAAATAACGCGTCATCACGTCAGAACGATCATGCTTTTGCAAGAACAAACTCACAGTGTGCCATGCGAACGCCATCTTGTCCGCAACATCCTGAGCTTGATGCAAAAGAACTGTATTATTCTGGCCACTCAATTCATATGCGCTCAAAAGACCGCCGAGGTAACGAATGGTAGTCTCAAAGACGCTAGATGACAAACCTCGTCTAAGTGGCTGCGAAGCTTGCAAGTCAAATAACCACCAACCTGACTGTATCACTGGTATGGCCCTGGGTAAAGTCAACCTTGCTTGCAAAATCGACCGCTTCCGTAAATAAATCCTATGAGCCTAGATTAAGCAACAAGCGTCTTCCAAAAGGGGGTGTGGAGCACATACATCAAGACCCATGATATACTTTATGCAATGCGAATCAGTGGAACATGCGGCACCACAAGAAAAGAGACACTACGCACCATCGTACCCATGGCATCAATGATAGTCGCCCCCCACCCATTACGACCATCAATAGCACGCATGGTCAACGGTGCCAGATCATCGTGACCAAAAGCGTACTTTCTAAGAGAACATAAGACGCGTTGCATGGGCGATACTAGAGGAAAAAAAAAGTACTTGTACGCGGTATACGTGTCGTTGAAGAGAGTGACAACTGCATCACGGTTGGTAGCCGCGTCTTCGGGCAAGGACAGGCCATGGTATTGGACTTGAGCATCGATCACAGAGAAAGTGCCAGACAAGGCGAGAAGGAGAGTGGACAACCTCTGGAACGCCATTGGATGCAACAAGTCCCAAAGCTCGTGAAAGGGACAAAGAAAAAAAGCGTACAGTTGGTTAAACATTATTTATACTAGCGAGCGTCGCTGTTCGGATGGAAGCTTCGACGTGTCGATCATCACGCAGAAGTCACGTTGGGGTACTTCCTTCGATGCATCAAGTCAGCGTCAGATACACGCGTATTCCTTGTCATGTGCCCCATCCCTGCAGGGTGCACGGGACTATTCATATGGTACAATCAACACTTCCCTCAACCACTTTTGTCCGATAAAAGTCCTCATCAGCAATCCATCTAACCCCATGTCTTGATTCAACCGTATGATCAAGTCATTTGCAAGAGACCAATCATTGAAAACACACACTTTTCTTTCACATGAGCCCGGAGCCCATTAAAACTCATTAATCGTCCTTTTCTCCCACGATCCCTTTCATATTTGTCCTTGGACACAGTGTCCACTGGCAAGGAATCAGCAACTTCAAGAAATATTCTCCGAGTTAGTAGTTCTGCACGCATTCATACCCGGCAAATGGTCTCACCCGACTGGTTTCGTCCATCTATACAATGTCGACACTTATAAACCACGGCATCCCGCTCTTCTATAGCCTCCTTACCGGCCCTCGTGATCTTTTCGGTCAATCCATATTCGACAGGAACTTCCACGGTCTCAAGCATTTCTTCCTCTGTCAGTATAGTCATCTCCATATTTTCGTGCCGGGTTGAATGCTGGATCTGGAAACCCAGGTCAACTGATATTTTCCCTAGTAGCGGGTCGATGGCCCATGGGACCATGCACTTACCATACTCGAAAAATTCATCACGATTGGCACTGAGCACGATAAACATAGTATATGGCCACCAACCAGGGTTGGAGCACACAATGATACCTCCAGCTCCAAGTTTATCCCATGTAAAGAAGCGAATCGGTCAACAGCCCGTCTTGCCTACGCCACAGAATTTTTGATCTCAATACCCCAAAACCAACCATGACGTCACCAACACTCACCCTCTCTTGTGGAGCAAACTGATCGATCTTCCAAACTTCCTTTGTCTCTTTCCTCTTGGGAATAGCGGGGCACACATGACTGCATGCATTTGTAAATGTCAGGACTTGTTCCCGCAATCCCCTGTTGGCACATCCTGTGCAGGTGAATAAAGCTGATAATTGGTAGACCGGATGCAATTTGAGTGAACTGGGAGTCTTCCAATTCAAATACCCAATTTTCTTCGCAAATGCATCCTGCGCCTCGTCTCGCCATTTATCTAAATCGTGCGATAACAAAGTAGTCATGGGATCGGTCTGCAGATCAGACGCGGTTACGGTCGTCGGCCTAGACAGCAACAGCTCGATAACAGGCAACTTCCAGAATTCGGATAAAGTAGGGAGTACTTTGAACCGGGATGGTTCGCCCTTCAACCGGTTGTAACACTGTTCAATATTGTCCCGACATTCTCGATAAGCGCGCTGTTGCTTTCGAATCGCGCGCCGGTCTTCTATTTTTATCAGATCGGTCTCAATCCGTGACCTAATCATTCGAAAATCTAGGATGAAATTCAGTCACGATGTCAGAAAGAGTCGAATACTTCGACCCAGACAATGCAGGGTCGGAACGGAATACATCGGGTTCAAAGCGGCGGGCCGCCAATGCGCGCGTTAGGACTTGACTGATCCGGCCAATCGAGCAAAGTTTGATCGGAAGTATGTACTCGCCCAGATGATCGATGAATCGATGACGACTGACCTTGTACTGAAATCAACTGAAGTCCGTCATTCTTCCGGTGGTAAAGCTCTTTGAAGCTTGTGGCGTTAACCAGATCCCATTTTTTCCATCCTTCATCTTTAGCGAGTAGCTCCGCACTAGTGGAAAAATCAATGACAAGGAACACGCGTCTAGGCGAAAAAAAAAAAACACTCACATATTATCGTTACATGCGTTGGTTTGTTTTCGGGCCGCCTGCCACTTCAACTTCCATCGATACAGAGCCTTGCACGTCTGCGAGTGTTCTAGGGCACAGGAAATCGGGACGAAATATACCAGACTCACAAGTATATACTTTGAAAACCTCGCCTTCAACAGAATCTTAGACTGTTGCAAGTGAGCAATACTTTGGATAATCTATATACTTAGGATAGATCCATACTTTGGTATACTCATCGATTGCAGCTTGAGAGCGTTGTGCCTTATTGTGTTCGTCTAACGCATTGTTCCAGTCGGATATCCGGTAGTATCTCCCTGCATGACTATCCCTGAGTGCACACACAGAAAGACCACATGAAGACCTACCGGTCACTGGTGGACCTGGGAGCCCTTCTCTTGAAAAGAGTTCTACAGCAGAGCCCGAAGATCAATGGTAGCATATTCTAAAAGCGAATCGATGTCAATAGTACCGTCACGACAAAGTTGCGGCTCCGCGTATGGAAGCCACGTGGAAAATTCAGTATGGGGAGGAGCATTGGAACTGTCAATCTGAGTCAACGTCGACCTATGTATGTTCGAGTTAGTTCTGTGGTGAGGCGCTCATATGGTTCGATTCACTTGAAGTTTTCCCAGCAGTTCGGCTTCACAAAACAAACTCCACGTCAACTATACAATGTCTGAAATCTGGCAATAGAACGTACTTTGCGACACAAACGAGCCTTCAACGAGAAAGACGTGTACATATCCTTGGACGGAACCCCGCAGATCTAGACTCTCCTGTCAGCACCTAGAAGAAAAGAGAAATCGCGTGTGTGCGTACATCACAATTCCCTTTGTCGAACATTAGAGACGCATGCCCAGGTTCGCTCATCCCGGGCGAAGGATCCGGAATTGGCTCTGGCAACGCGATGGCTCGTGCATTGCGCCAAATGAACTGGGAATTCGGATTGGAGACCAAAGTGGCGTGCAAGTATTTGCTGCAACGAGAGAGAACAAGAATATCTTTCGGAGAACAATTATGAGACAAGACCTCTGCGATTATCTCCAAAGGAATCTGTGTAATATGACAGGGCTTTGGGGTCGCAGAAGCCACAGCAGCCAGCTTTATCTTCTTGTGATTCATGTCGATCTGAAAGGCGGACTTGAAAGAAGCTTTCGGATAATATTGCAGCAAAAAAACAAGACCCCACCGTGGTTTGAACACGGGACCCCGCGATAACATCCGCGCTGCAATCGCATGCTCTGGCCACTGAGCTATAGAGTCAATGCTCTTCGAGGTGTGCCCAACACTTTCGAATCCAAATTACATCTAGAATACAAAACCTCAAGGATTGTCTCCAAAGTAGTTACTACCTAGTAGGCTAGATGTATAACTAGTGTCATTCGCTACCAGCTTATGTAGTCTGTACCGCTGTAAAAGTTCCGATACCAGATTATCATCCATCTCCCTCTGTTCAAATAGTTCCAGATCAGGCACGGGAGGCAAAGTCTGAAAAACCAAACGGGCTGCATCTATTTGTTTTAGATAACTCGAAAGAGGGAGTCGAGGGGAATATTGTGTTTCATGTTCGACAATGCGTTCGATGGAACCGTACTCGCGAATGAACTTGAGCGCTCGCTGAGGTCCAATGTTCTTGATCCTTTGAGAAAAATCGGTACCCAAGAGCAGGACAAAGTCAAGGTAATTGGCACGGGTCAGAGACAAGACCATTCTAACTTCGGAGCCAAATATTACTGTAAGAGGATCCCTGCTACTCGTGATATTGCGAAGTAAGGGTGCTTCGTAAACCAAAACGTCCTGATTGGTGTCAGTCAGAAGACGTGATGTAGAAATCACACTTACAGTGTCTTCACTAACAACATAATCCCCATATCCGTTCATGACAATGGATGAGGCCACAGCTTCTGCCTCGTACGGTCCAGTAGATTGTATACAGGGCACACCCATAGCAAGCAAGATTGACTTGCTCTCTGCATACGTCTCCGCCGTTGGAGGATTGTTACGGCGTTCATACGATTGTGACATATATGCACTCTTCTGTTCCAGAAACTGAACGGATTTAACTTCATCTTGACTCGAATCTGCCTTGATAAGTTCGTTTATGTTTTCCCAAACTTGACCTTCCTCTGCGACGAGTTGCAGCTGCAATTTTGACATTGCATAAGCTGTGCTCGAATCATCTGTATCGCCTGGGGAGGGTGGTAGGACAGTGAGCTGTGGGATGCTCGCACGATAATCGAGATAAAGTGCAGCGAGAGCCGACGAAATATGGTCAGGATCATATAATGCTGGGCTCGGTTCGAAAGCAATATCAAGACGGTCTGTGACATCATCGTAATACATCTGTTGGGAATCTTGTTGTGCGACCGTGTACAGATCCAGAGAACGCTGTACATAGAAAGAGCTGTCTTCAAAAAACGCGTCTTCAGAGGTTTGACCATGCACGACAGTCCTTGAGGTGTTTTCAGTTCCTTCTGGAGACTGAAACAAAGCTTCGCGTATATCTGATTCGTACATTCCGCCCCATGGGTCATCAGGAGACGCGCCAAGCATATCAGGTGCCGTAGCAAAATCATCTGCAGGAGGAAATGATATTGGAATACTCCTAACGTTGGCAACGATATCTCGAAAAGCCTGACTCGCTTGTTCCTGCTTGGACTCTGCAAGATTGTTGCACGCTTGTAGAATAGTCGTGAGTTTCTTTAGCCTGTTTGAACGATCATTTTCAATGGAGCCACGAGCCGCCGTGATCTTGCGCAAGTCCCTTCTCCGCTCTGTCTGAATTATGGGTGAACAATCAGGCTGCCAATGAAACGGACAACATACTTCGCGCTTCTTGGCAATACTGCGTTCTTTTCCATCAAAGACACAAATGGCTTGAATGTCACACTCCTTCAGCTCCTGAATCATCCTGTACCAGCCGAGAACATGTTTATACCGGTGTGGCATGGGAGAGAAATGAAGACGTTGGGTAATAAGAGTGCCATCACTGCAGGAGAAACGTGAGAAAGCGAGGTCGTTCACTTATGTTTCAGAATGGCTTACAAAACAAGTGTCCTACCACTGAGTTCCTTCAAACGATTCGGTAGAGTCCTGATAGTTTGTGGACTGTCGAAACCAAATAAACCACAAGACAAGATACCAACCAGCGGTGGGCTCACTAAGTCTTTTGGAGGAAAGGAACAAATCCCAAGACTCCCATCCAGGATTTTGAGTCCTTGAGATGTAGCGAACACGAGAATGAATAGTGGTAGTTCAACTACTACTGTAGAGGCGAGTGACGAACTTGAGCGCGATCGAGATGATTGCAGAATTTCTATATTTGGTATTATATTCCTATTTTGGCATGACCACGTTTTGAGTCGGTGACTTAGCATCAACTCGAAATCCAAACTTGATGCTTTTAATACTCTCCCACTTGTCTGGCCCTATATTGTTCATCACTTCGTTTTACTGTGATTAATAGGTCCATGTGCGTCTGCTTCTATTGATTTGACCATCGGCGGCCACATACATCTTCCGTTGTTCCTGCTCGCCACTATATCAATGATCCATTGTCCTAATTGCGACTGCTTTCCTCCTCTTTTTTCAGTCTTCGAAAGCTTAGCGCTTACCTTTTACCCTTATCTCTTAGTGTGCAGTGGTGAAAGTCTATTCGTTGGGAGTCGGACTTGTTGGTTGTATGCAACATCCAATAATGCTGAAACTTTATTACCCTGGCAAGCTATATAAGTACTTTTATTCAATACGTCAATCCTGTTATAATTAGCTATTCACTTCTTCCAAGACAGCGCTTTAACTTACATACTTGTCTGCGAAACCTCTGTTGAACCGCGCGTTCTTCAAGTCTTCATCCCCCGGCACCGGCCCACCCGCTCCTATAGTCCTTTTCAGTATCTTCAGTTTGTCAGAGGCGAACGCGTCGCACGTTAAGAAATCAATGAAACAGGCACCATGGTTGCCCCAGGGTTGAAATGCACAATCACATTCTCTCAGTACTTACATAAAGAAAGCGTTCAAGTAGGCCCGCTGAAGATGAAACCCGGTGCTGATTGATTGATTAATTAATTGGAATTCTATCGGTGCGTAACTCACTCTCCCAGAACATGCCTATAATTATATCTGGTGTTTTTGGCCTAGTCTGATGCGCTCTTAAGCCACATTGAATGCAGCCTATTTGAACGAGGTCAGTTTGCGTTTGTCTCTTTTCTCACAACACCCATGTGTACGAGTGTCCCTTCCCGTCTGTGATTTTTGTACTTACAGTTTGATGGTTTAAAGCTAACAACCTACCTGCGACTTGCCTGAGTGGCTGGGCATGGGTACGTTATTGGGAATGCTTTTGTTCAATTCGTTGTTGTTTTCTGATCCCTTCTTTGGTTTTTTTTTCTGTAGGCATCTAATTCTTTGAACCAGAACCCGTGTGTCATAGCTGGTGCACTTGAGGCACCTTGCAGGAATATATGTAGGTCTCCGTCCTCCACTTCTCGAGCGACCATCCGTTTTGACTGTTGTGACCTGTTAGCGGAATATATTCTTGGCCCTCTCCAACCTGGCGACAGTTATGTTCCACCTCAAAAAGGCGACACTTTGGCGCAAACTTGCGAGTGTAATACGGTTATTTATTCGTGAGTTTCTCGCCTTCCCCCGTTGGATCTTCTCTAATCCACCTTACTAGGTTATTCATGGCATGTATTGCTTGTCAAAATCAGACTATAGAACCGTGGAGCCTCTGGGATCAAAATTGTCCTGTTGTTCATGTCGATCAGTAAGTACAAGTTGATTTATCTGAATCCTTGGAACGCTGCTTATGCACTGTCATTAGATATCCCGGAGGTCGGTATTACGATTCCACCTTGAGATTTTCTGACGTGCTCAACTTCGTTTGAACTCTATATAGTCATTCCTAACGGTACTGCTGTCCCGAACTGGGCTTTCCTGAACGTCACAGTACGTCGTGCCTTCAGATCTTAACCCACTTATCTTGTTCATGTCTTTCAAGACTGGTGATACATTCAACAGAACTTTAGCTCAAGCAGCTGGTCGTAAGTGACTCCTACTTGCTATGAGCTTGCGGGCTTCGTATTAATTTATTTTTCACACAAGGTGATCCCGAGTCGACATCTTCGGGATCTTCACCGTCGACTGCACTGTCGCCATCTTCCTCGTCGTCGTCAATACCTTCATCGTCTTCGTCCTCGTCCCCGTCGCCATCTTCGTCTTTATCGTCGTCGGGAAGCTCTGCGTCAAAGATCTCCTCCAGTTCATCTGCCGCTTCTCCATCCAAGTCTACATCATCTGGCTCTAGGAGCAATGCAGGGCCGATTCCCGGAGGTAAGTAGCCTTACATTTTGCTTCTGTTATATGGATTAATATCTGTTATAGGCGTTGTAGGTAGGATGGCATTCGGTACAATGATAGCTACGATTGCCTGGTATTTGGTACAGTAATCATCAGGCCCTAAGGACACTTATATCTCAGTGATTGGCATCTGGACAAATTAGATGGTATTCCGTCCAATACAACTAACTAGCTATGTTCAGCGTTGGAAAAATTGACAATGTTATTTTTTATATCTACATCTACACTTTGTTAAACATTATGCTAGAAAGAACACCGGGCGAGGCATCTCGTCACGTCTGTTGTCTGTATACCTTCCGCCTTCAAGGTTACAACATCAAAAGGCATTAAATCCTTGTAGCAGCGGCACGTTACAATTGGGCAACGCAAGACTTTTCAGACTTGCTCGGGTGAGAATACAATGCAGATAACGCTACTACGCCTCGGGTTCGAAACCACTCCATTCATCATAGTGTTCATCGCTTGATTGCTTCTTGAACTGTCTTTTCTTTGAAGGTGCCAGGTCGCTCTCAGCAGCCGTCTTCTTCATACCGAGCATCGTCTTGTGGCCTAGAAAAACATAGATAGGTTTAACCCAACGGAAACAAATTCTGGCATGACTTGAACTCACTCTCGCCTGCCAGCAGCTCATCGGCAATAGGATTGCTCCCAGAAGTGATGTACCTCGTCGATATGCCTCGCGAGATCAGAGGTTGAGCGAGCAAATGTCGAAGCTCCAATTTCAACGCTTCCGTTTTCGCCTTTGCATGCTTCTTTTCGCGTTTTGTCGAATCTGAACGGTTGTTATCTTCCGCACCGCTGCCGTAGCGTTATTGATTGAGAATGCCAAAAAGATATGAATTGTTGTGGACTCGGACTTGCCTGGCTAAATCTGAATCCAACGCGATATCCATAGCTTCCGCAGCTTCCTTCAACCAGTTCTTTTCGTGATTCTCTTTCTTGACTTTATGCTGGGCAGAGTCGATCTTTCTGGCGAGTTGGATCCGGGCTTTGAGTTTATCTAGCATATACAGATCGATGTTCATAGCCGGGATCTCGCTTTCACCTGAAACAAAACCATGTTTTTGAATCGACAACCAGAGTGAGAGACGGGACGTACTACGACCTAAACTGTTCAATAAAGCTCTGACAACTTTTCTCTCTTCCGGGGCACACATGATCAGACTGAACCCATTCTTCATTGCACGCGCTGTCCTTCCGTTTCGGTGAACATATGTATCAGCGGAGCGGGGGATCTGGTAGTGGATGACGTGATCTATTGAGGGAATATCTAGACCTCTTGCTGCGATATCCGTAGCTAGTAGCACGGAATTTGCGCTTGATTTGAATCTTTCAAGGTTTTGTAGACGTTGTTTTTGTTCCAGCTGGGAGTGGATGGAGAATATTTTGATATTGAGGAGACCGAGGAGGGGTGTGAGTCGACGTATGCCGTCAATGGAGGACAAGAAAACGAGAGATCGACCAGGGTATCGGAGAAGGAAATAGTAGAGATACGTGTCCTGATTCATTGTGAGAACACGAGCATGTGCGAACAAGGACAACCTACCTTGTCTGCCGATAAACAATCAACTTGACTCTCTTGCAATGAAGAAACGACACCTCCTTTTGGACTCAGATCTATGATTTCGGGCTCTGAATCTCTGAAATCGAGGCGCATCACAAGATCGTCTGAGGAACTGTCGTAAGTACTACCGATGACATGCAATCGAGAACGGAACGAACCTAAGGTAGAAGCAGGCTTCGCATTGTTATCCGGTCTCCTAGGTCTATTTCGTTTCTTCTTCAGGTTACGCTGCAAGTCCTTGCTCAAAGTTGCTGAGAAAACGAAGGTTTGCAGTTCGTCCTTGGTCTCGGTACTCCTTCCACCATCTTCTGACTCAAACTCATAGTCACCGCTACTGCGAAAAATATAAATATGTAATAACGTGAACGCAGTAGTGGAACATACTGATGCTGTCTTAAAGTAAGCCGTAAGATATTATCTAGCTCTGCAAAATGACCAGTTTCCACCATCCGATCTGCTTCATCCAACACAAGAAATTTCAGTTCTCTGAGGTCATCAGCTAACGAGTTATCCTGTTTGATTGTTTAGTCGGAATAATTGTGCAACGGGTGCCAACTTGCCTCTTGTAAAATATCCCATAAACGACCGGGCGTCGCCACCAAAACATCCACTCCACGACCTAGAATACGTCGCTGCTTTTGAGCAGATAGACCACCCACCACAGCGGCAATGGAAACGACTGGAAAAGGCTTCGAAGATTTTGGGATTGGTTGAGTTTGTCCACTGCCGTCTCTGTCCTCTTTTTCCAGAGGAGTTTTTAGAGACACGACGGAATCAGCCTCTTCTACCTTTACGTCGACGGAACATAGACATGAATTTAAATGCGATGAAATTTGCAAAGCTAATTCACGAGTAGGCGCCAGGATCAATGCTTGGATTTTCCTCCTCGTTCCAGATCGTGAAGTTCTTGATCTTAGAAGGAGTTGGTGAAGTATGGGGAGTCCATATGCAAGGGTTTTACCGGAGCCCTGAGGAATGTAAGTAAATTGTTAGGAAGCTGAGAGTGAGCGAAAAGCTCGCCGTTTCTGCTATTCCGATGAGGTCTTTCTTGTTAAGAGCGGGAGGAAGAGCGCTGGATTGAATTGGTGTAGGCGTTGTAAAATTTTGATCGTGCAGAGCTCGTAACAGTTGAGGATGGAGATTAAACCGGCTCCAATTTGGAAGCAACTTCCGTACTTTGAGAGGCAGGGTCAACATAATGATCGACGAGATTCGCCATCCTCTCACCCTCAATTGCGTCCTCTTCCGAAATTTGCTCTGGGATCGAGTCTTTAGAATCTTCCTTGAAATCATTTGACTCGTCCGACTTGTTTTTCTCTCTCTCATCTCCAATAAGCTTGCTACCATAGTGAGATCGTGAAATGAACGAAAACTATATATACTGACATTGAATTTGACAAGTCGACCGTCCGAAGTATCTTCGTATATCACTTGAACATTATCTACCTCCTCTAGCCCTAAGATACCATCATCATCTTCAAGACTGGATGCGGTTTTCAGATGTGAGACGGATTTCCAAGGCAGGCTATCCACGGTAGAAATAGTCGAAACTTTTGATTTCTTGCGGGATTTGATGTCAGGCTTAGCCTTGCGCTTGAGAGGAGGACGAGTTGACATGGCGAAGGCCTATAGAATGCGGCGACAGAAATTGACAAAGATATCTTTTTTTTTCTAGAAACGCACAGTTTGCCACTCTAGGAGGTAGTGAGGCACGAACGTAAGATAGAGTTAAGTCTTCGCGCAAGTGGGAGTGGAGTCACGTGTGCTGCCTGTCTCCACCCCACGTCCACTACTTCTGAGATATCGCCCAGTCGATACGCTCGCTTTTTCATTCCTATCTTAAAAGCTTTTCTTCTTTAAATTCTGGACTACCTTACTATTATACTATAATCTCATCTATCTATCGACATCATGCCCCGACTTCTCTCGGACCCAGCCCTAGAGGTCATGCCATCCTTTGCCACCTCTGACTTCTACACGCGCATACGCGAGACACTAGCCGCCGCTGATAACATCACGGAAGCTGCAGTAGTCACCATACTCTCTGAAGCCTGGACCAGGAACAACGACGCCAACAAGATTGCCTGGGCGCTACAGTTAGAAGACGATGCACGCGCTCAAGCGGAGGATGAAGATGCACAACGCTTAATCCGTGAACAGGAAGCTGAGGCTGAAAGAGTGGAAGCGAACAAGAAACGGCCAAAGATGAGAGATTTTGCTGTCGGCAAAAAGATAAGTGATTCGATCGCTCCGAGGCCTTCCACCTTTGCTCTCAACAAGCTAGAGAACTACGAATATGTAGAACTTTGGTATTTCTCCCCTGAAGGCTGCCAGGATGCAGCTAACAATCTCAGGACCACGGCAGACGAGACCTTCGGTCTTGCCAAAATCGACAACATAGTGTCGATTCGCTCCATCTCCTCCTCGGTTGCCTCCCGGCATGTCATCAAAGACCAAGACCTCACCTGGAAACAGATGTCCATGGGCAAGAACGCCATGCTACAACTGCTACAATCCGCAGGTTGGCCAATGAAACACATACGTGCACTCTCCAACTTCTTTGTAGCGATCGACATAAATGAACTTCGCCTGGAAGAGCACAGCGAGGAAATTCTCTTGTTATACCAAGCCAGGGCCAGACTAAACTGGCACGACGCCTTGAAGAAACTCGACGAAGAACCCTTCGACATTGCTGAGCTCAACGAAGTCCTCCTTGACAAAATATCAAAGGAGGTCTGGAGACGCACTCAGGCCCGGGACGAAATGAGACGGGTCAGTCCATTCCCCTGTTAATAAACCTCCACTCATACTCATCTTTTCTTTGTTAATCCTAAAACTTCCCCTGCCGCTTTTGTGCTCCTCTACACTGTCCCCTCTGTATACGTGCTCCCGTCGTCGTCATTTCTGTATATGCGCTCCTGTTATTCACCTCTGTATATGTGCTCCCACTCTTCACCTCTGTATATGTGCTCCCGTTCTTCACCGCTGTATATGTGCTCCTGCTGTCTTCGCCTCTGTATACATATCACTGCAACAATCTCCTATGACCTCATCACATACAAAACCCTTAGTTTGATGCCACTGTAACCTACAACAGACATTCAGACTCACCTGTTGCTGGTCACTCACGACACATGAGAGGACGTACGGCTCCTTCCCCTCCTTCCAAAAATCAATACAACCGACACCGTTCGTCGCGTTCACGTTCCCCACCCTCACGCCACCAATCGCGCCAATCATATGGAAGGCAAGGCCGACTAACTAGCACCTCACCAGATCGAAACCGGTCTTTTCAGACAGGCGCAGCAGTTTCAGGCCTCTCTGCCTGCGCCATATGCCTCGGCCGGCACCGACATCCCATCGCGAAGTGCTCCGCCAAAAAACTATGGAACAACGGACCAGCACGATGTACTCGGAACAGCGACGGAAGGATTATCAACCCAGAAGGAGTCATGTTATGCTCAAACTGGCAAAGGCTTGCTGGCTGCCCCGAGAGAAGCCACGACCACAGACACGAGTGCTCGGGATGCGGAGTTGCGACACACGGAGCTCAGCAATGTCCTCTCACTCAGAAGAGCTAGAGCCCTCACACCGCTTAAAGCTGAAGGCTGGAATCTACTTCTCTCCAAGACCGGTCTCATTACCAGATACCCTAATCTCCCGCTTTACATCCTTAAAGGTTTTCACGCCGGCATCAAAACAATTCATAGAACTTATACTCCCCCTAATAACCCTTCCATCTATCTACTCCCTGATACGTTTCAAGAAATTGTACAAACCGAATTCACACGGGGCAGGTACATTGGCCCCCTCTCTCAAGCAGAGATTGAAAATGAGATCGGCCCCTTCCAGACGTCACCTCTATCACTGGTCGACAAACCTGGCAAGCCCAATCAGTATCGTCTCATTCAAAATCTGTCCTTCCCGCACACGCCACGCTCACTCATCACGTCTATCAACCACGACATTGATTCAGATCTTTACCCATGTACCTGGGGCACCTTCACCACTATATGTATATTGGTATGGCATCTCCCTCCGGGCTCCCAAGGAGCTTGTCGTGACGTGGCCGAAGCCTATCGCACAATTCCCCTCGAACCATCCCAATGGCCAGGCACTGTCGTTCGGCTCTCTGAAGAGGATCATTTCGCACTCAACACCAGCAATTCCTTCGGCCTACGTGCAGCAGGAGGAATTTATGGCATGGTGGGTGATGCTTGTGCAGATATACTACGCGCTACAGGCATCGGTCCAGTATGCAAATGGGTGGACGACCACCTCTTCATTCGAATCCCCCGTCAACATCTACAAGCCTACAACTCACAACGCCGCTCATGTTGCAATCGCATCACTGCCCAAGGGGGACGACACCATGATGGCGGCAGACTCTGGTACGGCGGAGATACTCTTCCTGATGGTAGGACAGAAGAGTTTGACGAGGATATGCGCTTTCCGATGCTCGACCATTCTCAGGTTTCCGAGCGATCTAAAGAAGACGAAGCCTTCAATTACGCGTTCGCAGACATCGACGCAATTACTGATCAGCTGGGCATTCCCTGGGAACGCTCCAAAGACATTTCTTTCAGCACATCTGTACCTTTCATTGGCTTACTATGGGATTTGGACAGGAAGACTGTCTCCTTGGCTGACAAGAAAAAGACAAAATATCTCACTGCTATCCACGACTGGAATGCCGTACGCACACATGACCTCAAGCAGGTTCAAAAACTCTTCGGTAAGTTACTGCATACCTGCCTGGTCGTGCCGCAAGGCCGTGCTTACCTCATGGGCCTCGAGGCCATGCTCGGGTGTTTCCATAACACGCCTTGCAAGCCACGCACACCCCCGACTGACACTTACACAGAACTACTGTGGTGGACAAATCTCCTCTCCAAACCCACCTTATCACGACACATTCCAGGACCGTGCAACCTCCTCGATCTCGGTGCATTCTCTGATGCCAGCTCCAACGTCGGCATCGGCATTATCGTCGGTCGGAGGTGGAGAGCATGGCGGCTCATTCCAGGTTGGAAAACTAATGGCCGAGACATTGGTTGGGCCGAAGCAATTGGCTTCGAGCTCCTCTGTTACACCGTCCTCAAAATGGCACCAAGACCTAGTAACTTCAAGGTATATGGAGACAATCGAGGCGTCGTCGAAGGCTGGTGGAAAGGCCGGAGCCGAAATGCGCAAACCAATAGAGCATTTCGACGCATCCACGGAGCTCTCGAGAAGACCGAATCTCGGTTCTACACACGCTACGTCACCAGCCAATGCAACCCAGCCGACGGTCCCTCTCGTGGAATCTACCCCGCTGTTAGCCTCTTACTCCCAACAATTGACTTACCCCATGAACTCCACAGCTTCATTGTCGACTTCGATGCCCCAATCCTCCCCATTGAAGAACGCCTTCGCAGAGAAGATCACCTCCCACAAATCCTCAGCAAATACACTGATGATCAGTCGGTTCGAAGAGCAGCCACCACGACTTTCGAACGTAAACGAAGGGGACAGGAACTCTTCGAGGATGGTTCTCCGTGGAGCAATTGAGGCACGTTGGGATGAACGTCCCTTACTCTCAGCCTTGGACTCTGGGAGCAGAGTTCGACCCTCTGCGTATTCTCCTGGCCTTATCCCTCTTCCATCCATACTGCGACCTCATTGCCTGGCCAAAGACCGTCTCCGCCTCTGGAAACCAGCCACAGCACGCCATGCCTTAGACGGTGACGGTATACCCATTAACCTTCAACCAGATGACTTGCTACGCATCCAAGATGTGCTAGCGCTAGCTTATGCAGAGTCCACCGCAGCTTCCTATGGCTCAGGCCTACTAGTCTTCCACGTCTTCTGCGACCGCAAAAATATTTTAGAGCTACAACGAGCCCCGGCTGACCCAATATTAATTTCTAGTTTCATCGCTACCATAGCCGGCACCTACGCAGGTACCACAGTTGCTAACTATGTTCACGGCATACACGCATGGCACACCATTCACGGTGTCCCTTGGAAAATGAACAAGGACGAATTGGTGGCTCTCCTGAAGGCCGCTGAATCTCTCACTCCATCCTCTTCCCGAAAGGAGAAACGAGAACCCGTCCTTGTTGAACATTTGGTAAAGATGCGGGAACATCTTAATCTCACGGATCCTTTTGACGCAGCCACTTTCGCTTGCCTTACAACCATTTTCTGGGGTACAGCTCGGGTGGGAGAATTAACCGTCACAAGGCTTGACGCATTCCTCCCAGACATCCATGTCAAACGCTCGGACGCTAAAGTCGTGCAGGACAGAAATGGCCTCAAGCAAACTGAATTCTTCTTACCCCGAACGAAATCAGCTCCTGCTGGTGAAACAATTGCTTGGGCGACTCAACTTGGTCCTTCTGACCCTGAAGCAGCATGGCTCAATCACCTCCACATAAACACTGCTCCAAACCACGCTGCTCTCTTTGCTTACCGTCACAAGATGATCCTCAGACCCCTCACAAGACACGCTTTTCTCAAGCGCATTCGACAGGCCGCTGTTGCAGCCGGTCTTGACCCTCCCAAAGGTCACGGGATCAGAATCGGCTCCACTCTCGAATACTTACTACGAGGCGTCCCTTTCGACGTGGTCAAAGTTAAAGGACGGTGGGCAAGCAACTCTTTCCAAGCATACCTCAGAAAACATGGCCAGATCCTTGCACCCTTCATGCAAGCACATCCCATTGTACACGAGACATTAATCCGTTACACGATGCCCCCAGTACGCTAAAAACACCCAGGTGAGCCCTCTTTTCGACGACTAGAGTGTGGGGATCTCAACCTCGCTCGATGCGTCGTCGAACTCCTAGTTTTTGGGAATCGCTGCTCATTTGAGACCTTTCCGCAGACCAGGGTTCATGTTTCGAGTCAGAAAATCCTCCGGATTTTACCCGACACTGTACTTACTTCCGCACATCAATTTGTATCTTACTCAATACAACTTATGTACATGATTTTTCGTTCCTTCAGACGACAACATCACGCAACGCAAAGATTGCCACTCTAGGAGGTAGTGAGGCACGAACGTAAGATAGAGTTAAGTCTTCGCGCAAGTGGGAGTGGAGTCATGTGTGCTGCCTGTCTCCACCCCACGTCCACTACTTCTGAGATATCGCCCAGTCGATACGCTCGCTTTTTCACCCACCCGCCATCCCATTGCAAAGTTTCACACAAAACTTCACTCACGCCCATCTCAATTCAACATTCGGGTTAGCCACACAAGTATTACTGTATACCGCAAATTTCCCTCACAACCGACCTGAAGCTCGCTTCCCTCCGGCTGCCGACACGATGGGCTTTTTCCCTCCCGCCCATCGCTGCTCATTTGAGACCTTTCCGCAGACCAGGGTTCATGTTTCGAGTCAGAAAATCCTCCAGATTTTACCCGACACTGTACTTACTTCCGCACATCAATTTGTATCTTACTCAATACAACTTATGTACATGATTTTTCGTTCCTTCAGACGACAACATCACGCAACGCAAAGAGGATCTCTTATTAGAAGGTAGAAGTTCAACAAGTCACAGTCCCAATGATGGGACGGTGTGACAAGTGTGACAGACGATCGAGGAACGTTTTGCTCAAGTGCATTCATTCGCAACATCCTGACATCCATTCGCGCGGGACGTTTTTGCTGATGGACGCTTCCATAGTCCTTTCGCCCTTCGACGTGTTCCAAGTATCCCAGGGTCCATCATGATCCGGTATAAATACCAGTCTCAATCCTCTCGTAATTCCATCGACTTTCAAGTCTTTTCCTCCTTCTCGTGTTTTTGTCTCACCTACACCATCCCCACGATCTTTACAAACATGCGCTCTTTCGCTCTCACCATCCTCGCCTCTGTTGCATTTGGTGCCCTCTCTTGGGCTGCTCCCCTTAACGTGAATGCCAATGGCCAGGCTAACGTTGAGACGGGTCTTCTCAGACGTGACCCACTATCCGCCAATGCCAACGGCCAGGCTAACGTTGATCTTCTTGGACGTGATCCATTATCCGCCAATGCCAATGGCCAGGCTAACGTTGAGACCGGTCTTCTTGGACGTGATCCATTATCCGCCAATGCCAATGGCCAGGCTAACGTTGAGACCGGTCTTCTCAGACGTGATCCACTATCCGTCAACGCCAATGGACAGGCTAACGTTGAAACCGGTCTTCTCAGACGTGACCCACTATCCGCCAATGCCAATGGCCAGGCTAACGTTGAGACCGGTCTTCTTGGACGTGATCCATTATCCGTTAATGCCAATGGCCAGGCTAACGTTGAGACGGGTCTTCTCAGACGTGACCCACTATCCGTTAATGCCAACGGCCGGGCTAACGTTGAGGACGGGTCTTCTTAGACCATTTATATAGACCATACCTCGTTTTTGTGATTGCTGTCTAGAAACATATCCCTACGCTCTTTGTTAGGATAGTAACTACTGCGATCGAAGTTGTGGTTTTTTTTTGCTTAATTTCTGTAATTCCTGAAATGGTTGCCTCAGGCATCATCTTGTTGTCACAGCTTCCGAATATCTTAATCGGTCTGATGTACTGAACTCAACTGGATGTTTTGGGGCGTACAATTTTGATTAATATCGTTGAATATTGTATACGTTGGTACACCGTTGACCCTCTTTTTCTGTTTAGCAGCTCCTGACTGTATATATACGTGTTGTTAGCTCTTTGTCCCGCTATCGTCGATGGTGCGGAAACGACATAGTTAGGGATCGCGCTGTGGGACTATTAGGTCATTTGGAGTAAAGGAGAGAAACACGAAGCTTGTGGGGTTTCATCTTCAATTTGTTGGATGAGGCTTTTCTTTCGAAGATGCCAGACGCGATGACTGCCCCTGCGTGATGCGTGAGGCTGGCACCGCGAGAAAATCGTGCATACAGTGTGTCTAGAAGTTCAACAAGTCATGGAAGCCTAGTATAAGTGTGAAAGCGGTTACAAGGGCGACAAGAAAACTCCATCGCGGCTAGTATGATTAAGAAATATATCCTTTCTTAATCTCTCATACTAGCCGCGATGGGTTTTCTTGTCGCCTCTCTTGTATTCGTTCCTTGTATCATTGCTCTCTACTCCCTCTTCCATTCGCTTGTCTCTTTTTCCTTCCAAATTTGCGTATGGTTGTCGTCCGAGCGCCGTGTTACCCACCCTGTGGGGAATGGGGAGATGGGTGTACGTCAACCCAAGTTTTGGTTACTAATTGTCGAGGTGTGTCGGACTGTCAGTTGGTTGTGACTGGATGTTGCGAGTGGTTTTCAGACTCTACGGACTACTATTGTCCCACATGGGGACGCAGCTTAGCTACCAAGTATACATAGCTTGCCATCTGAGTTTGGTAAGGACAAGAATTTGAAATGGGATTTAAAAAAGTAACAGATCGATCGAAGAACATTTTGTCCAAGTGCATTCAACAAGTTGGCGACAGTCTGATGGAGGCTGGCGCTACTCGGAGTCTACCTGCGCGTCCAGCGCCCAAAAGCCAACTCTGTCTATGATACACTATTCTTACAACTTGCCCTCGCCTTCCGATGAGTTTTTTCAGTAAACTCAAGGCCAAGTTCCGTTCAGGCAAGCAATCTGCCGGCCAGGACCCCACCAATGTCGCCACATCCTCAGATTCTTCTCAGACTAAGCAAAGCCCGACTACGATTAAAGGATTCAAGGACAAACTACGTCCAAGCCGTAAACAACCTGAACTACTTAATCCAACATCTACGGTGGTTTCCGCACAGTCTCCGCTCTTGACCCAAGACTCACAGGATACGCCTTCTGGGACCAATGTTCGGTCAGGATTTTTCGCAGGAGCCTCTCATGTTGACGCTAGCCATGGAATTTTCACCGATGTCGCAGGAGATCTTAATATCGCAGAAATGAATATCAACGTCGAAGCACAGGTATGTGAGAAACCTCCAGGAAGAACAATAGCTAATCCTGCTCCTTAACAGAGAGACGGTAAATCTTCACCTATTAGTCTTAGCCACATCTGATTTATGTGAAAGCAGACTTCTTGGCTCTGGACAAGCTACCGCGCGCTAAAGAGGCGGGTTATCTCTCTGAACCACATCAACCTTGTTTGGCTGGCACCCGCAAGGCAGAGCTGCAGCGCATCGAGCAGTGGGCGGTGGATTATACGAACAAGCGCGTCTATTGGTTGAACGGGAATGCGGGTAGTGGAAAATCGACGATTGCACAATCGTTCGCAGAGCGCTCTTTCGCGGAGGGACGGTTGGGAGCTAGTTTCTTCTGCTCCCGAGACTTCCCTGAAAAGTGTCTGAATACTATTGTCGCAGGATGTAGGTGCTCTTTCAGCAACTTGGAAATGGCGTTGTAAAATTTTGATCGTGCAGAGCTCGTAACAGTTGACGATGGAGATTAAACCGGCTCCAATTTGGAAGCAACTTTCGTACTTTGAGAGGCAGGGTCAACATAGTGATCGACGAGATTCACCATCCTCTCACCCTCAACTGCGTCCTCTTCCGAAATTTGCTCTGGGATGGAGTCTTTAGAATCTTCCTTGAAATCATTTGACTCGTCCGACTTGTTATTCTCTCTCTCATCTCCAATAAGCTTGCTACCATAGTGAGATCGTGAAATGAACGAAAACTGTACATACTGACATTGAATTTGACAACTCGACCATCCGAAGTATCTTCGTATATCACTTGAACATTATCTACCTCCTCTAGCCCTAAGATACCATCATCCTCTTCAAAACTGGATGCGGTTCTCAGATGTGAGACGGATTTCCAAGGCAGACTATCCACGAGGGAAATAGCCAGAACTTTGATTTCTTGCGGGATTTGCTGTCAGGCTTAGCCTTGCGCTTGAGAGGAGGACGAGTTGACATGGCGAAGGCCTATAGAACGCAACGACATTGACAAAGATGTCTTTCTTTCTAGAAACGCACATCTCTTATTAGAGAAGGTAGAAGTTCAACAAGTCACAGTCCCAATAATGAGACGGTGTGACAAGTGTGACGATTGTGACAGACAATCGAAGAACGTTTTGCTCAAGTGCATCCGCAACGGCATTGAACATCCTGACTCTCAGAATGTACATCCATTCGCCCGGGAGTTTTTCCTGATGCACGCTTCCATAACCCTTTCGCCCTTTGACGCGTTCCAAGTATCACAGGGTCCATCATGATCCGGTATAAATACCAGTCTCAATCCTCTCGAATTTTCCATCGACTTTCAAGTCCCTTCCTCCTCGTGTTCTTTTTCGCGCCTACACCCTCCCACGATCTTTACAAACATGCGCTCTTTCGCTCTTACCATCCTTGCCTCTGTTGCATTTGGTGCCCTC